>JAUZSX010218485.1:0-15800 GCA_034780655.1 Idiosepius hallami
TTCCGGTGAATAAGAATGACATGTTGCATTTCATTTTAGACTAAAATTAGGAATTTTCGCTGGTTACTGTGAGAGAAGATGGGCTAATTAAACATGTACACACACACACAAACACACATACATTCTTGCTTTTATAGTAAGAGAGATATATATATAAGACAAAAAGAAAAATCTAAAATGAATAATGATCTTATTCATAATGTTTTCTTTATGTTTAATTTCCATAAACAATTTTCTTAAACTCATTTCCCTGTCTTTCCATTCCTGCATTTGGATATATTCATTGTTCATTATTTTCTGTGCACCTGAACCATGTTTTTGTCTTAATCTTTTTCTATTTTTTTTCTTCCATATTGTTTCTCTTGAAGCTTAGCCTTGCCACCCACAAATGGTAAGTTTTTAGAATATTCAATATTCAGACCATTTTATAAAAATTAGATTTGATTTCTAAATTAATTCTATTTTTTTATTTTTGTTCAGTTGATATTTTTAAATTTTTTCTTTCATTTTTTTTAACATGATTATAATTTTTCTCTCTTTTTTTTCTCATTATGATTATCATAGTTCTTGAATTTTTAAATCTTGCCCCAAATAATTTAATTTTCTTTTTAGCTGAAAATTTTATCTTTTCTTTCTTCTTGGATTCATTACTGCTTCAATCCGTGCTTAGCCACCTTGCGGCCCCATCGCAGAATGCATCTTGCAGCCCCTTTTCCCTAAAAAGTTAAGTTGACCCCCCAAACATATGGGAGCCTTCAACCAAAGACCATATATACATACATATACAAATATATATTTCAAGAGAAAGCGATTATGGATTAATAGGTGTATATTTCAAGTGTGATAATGATTTTCTAGTTAAATAATTTGGTAATTCTTTTAATAATTAATTTGGTAATTTTCTTAATTACAAGTGATCTGTGAAGCCAGGGAAGCCTTTTGGCCCCTATGCAGTTTGTGGCCCCCCTTCCTCACAATTGTGGGGTTTGTGGGGGCACTAAGCACAGCCTTGACTGTCTTCTGGTCTTTTTTGCTTTCATACCTTCAACATTTTTGTTTTTTATTTTAAAATTATTTCCATCATTATTATTTTAATTATTACTTGTTTATTTTTAAATTATTTCCAGGCCGTGTTTAGCGCCCCCGCCTACCACGCAATTGCGGGGCGGGTGCAAGCTCCCTTAGCCGCAAGACTTAGTCTTTGATCAAAGCCTCCACTATGTTAAGGGGGTGCACGTTACATTTTTAGGGTTAGGGAGCCGTTAAGTGGCTAAGCACTGCACTTATTATTTCTATCATTATTATTTTAATTATTACTTTTTTTTTCATGAATTTCCTTTTCGTCTCTCTTAAGTTTGTTTTAAGATAGTAATTTTTCTTTAGTATTTTTCTTTAGTTTTTCAACATGTCTTTGACTAGTAATCAAAACCAGACATTTCTAACATATAAAATATGATGAAAATTACAATCAATACTTTGTTACACTATATCTGAGATCAACATGGCCACAGATGTTATTTTAATTCTAAATCTAAAACGCAACAACGTATCTAAATGAATGTAATGATGATTTTAAAAGAGTTCTTTCCTGGTATTTAAAGGTATGATTACTATCATTGTATTAAAATAGATTTTCATATTATTGGCATTGAAGAGGTTCTTTTTGGTTACAAATCTATGATAAACTTTTTAGTCCTTTTAGTAAATTTAAAGACAATCTCTGTATCATTGTATTCAAATACATTTTTCATATTATTAACATTGAATAATAGGTCCTCATGTTAGTTAATTCTTTACATTCTATAAAGATGTGTATGACAGTGAGAGGTGTTTGGCCTGTTATGCATTTTGGTTGTAGTTCTTTATTCTGTATAAAGGAATGTGTGAGATTGGTGAATGAGTGAGATTGATAAAAAAAACACTTTTAAGAAATTCTTCTGTATTCATTTCTATTTCTTCTTCAAAGTCTGATAGTGTTTTTTGGATTTTTGTTTTGATTCATAACACTTTTTATTCTAGACCATTGTTTGTGCTTCCCACCCATCTAAGAGCCCTTGACAGGTCTCAAGAGTGGGCTCTGTGACTGCCCACCCAGCCCAGATAAGGGCTAAAGTGATGTGTTGAAGGTCAAAATTCATGCACATGCCCGTAAATTCAAAAACGGATATACAACCTGTTCAAACACCGCAGTTAGAGTTTTAATAGTATAAAGATTATTTCCTCATGATTCTTATTAACTTTTATCTGGTACTTAGCAGATTCTAAATTCAAAACTAAATAATATTATACAATTATATCCAAAGGTTAATAATATTCTTAGTCTACATTTGTTGTAAGCTATTAACTAGAAAATGAGATTCTAATATACTGACATTTAGAAATCTATTCTTGGTCATAATATGGTAAAAAAAATGGAAATCTATGCATTTTGATGGCTCCAACAGTATCCAAAAGTATTTATTACTATTGCATTCTTTACAAAGATAATTCTGCTTTTTAAATGATAAAAACATTTTGTCCAGGGTATACAAATACAATCATGTTAGCATCAGAGATTCAACCAAACTAACAAATTAAATTTTAAATGTCCAATTAACAAATTACAGCATACAATTTAATTAACAAATTACCCAAACCAAAATTTAATCATCTAAAATCTCATTTAGACCAATTCAGTTTAATGTAATTAAACATTTTTTAATTCTTTCAAAGAGAAAGAGAATAAAAGAAAAAGAAAAACTGGTCAGCTTATTTATTGATAGAATTTTAAAAAAATCAAGTAAAATTGAATATATTCTTTTTTTAATCTTTTTTGTTATCAGTGTTTCTGTTTTGTTACATGGAAGAGGTGGATTAAAAGCTTTTCACTGATCTAATTACAAAAAGTTGTCATTTAGTGACTCAAACTTTTTTTTAAATCCTTGTTTCAAATGTTTTACTTACATTTGACATTTATGGGCTTAGAATTACTTAACCTTTTACACCCTAAACAGCCGATATATCAGCTCTGATGACTTTAGGCACACACACAACGATATTTCAACCACCACTTTTGGACCCTGGCTATATTACCAAGTAGTCACTCAGAGACGTTCTATTAAAAGGACAATATTAGGGTTGAAATGTCAGTGTGTCTTTTTTGCCTTTGGTTACTAAGGCCGATATATCGGCCCTCTAGGTTCGAAAGGGTTAAAAAGGAAAGACCAATATTATCTTTTCACAATAATGTTTCAAAAATGATTATTTTACACAATGTTCAATATTTATCATTAACTTTTATTCTTAGATACTTTCTGAATTTCATAACATATATTTTTGATTGATTACAAGTAAATATTTGTTACAGATTTAGATATTTTAAATTACAGACTTTATGAATTTAGAAATAGTTTTTCCCAAGTCTTAATCCCTTTGACTTAGGCAAGCATTCTGAGTAGGAAGATAAGATTTCAAATAAATATCATCAATACTTTGAGTTCTTAAATGCAAATTTGAATGGGTCAAGTTTATTAAGGATGGGTTTGATGTTTAAAGGGGATTCTTAGTTGAGCATCTTTTAATACTAAAGGCAATCATTTGTTAATAGACAGTGAATAAATTTAATCCCAGGATCCTTCATTTTTTCTGGTTATCAGATTCATTCTATAATAACTTGGTTAATAAACAGAAGCAATACTTATTGTAACAATAATTATTGGACAGCCAGAATGTTCAATAAAATGCTATTTTTCAATCCCCAATGATTTAACATAGTAAAAAAATAAAAAAAGATAAATAAAAAGTTATATATATTTTAGTGTATAAGAAAGGAGAACAACCCCCAAAAATGTCATGTAAAAATTATTCGTTTAAAAAAAATTTTAGATAAAAAAATATTAAAGTAAAAATTCTTCAAAAATCAAAACCGAATGCCACACATTTTGTTTACATAGAAAAAAATGCCACATTATTCAAACTTTTTCAAAAATCTGTCAGCTTTTTATCCAATTAAAATATTCTTTCAAATGATTTTCTTGAAAACATTTTATGGATTTTTCCATGTCATTAAAATATTTTTTTAGGTTGAAAATTCACCCCCACCCTCCTTCAAAGTTACTAAAAAATAAAACAAGTAAAATTACTGGCTAATCTAATTCAGAGCCCCATGTTTTTTTATCGTAATTTATTTATATGAAATTTTTATTAAATCAATTGTTAGCTGGTACAGAAACTTTTTAGCGTTAAATAACAAGATTTTATCAAATTTCTACCAAATGAAATTTCATATAAAATTTTTTATCTTCATTTTTTTTTGTTTATAAAATTAAAAAAGAATTAAGTCTTTTACAGTGATTAGAAACAGAATTTAAACGTAGAAAATTTAAAAAAAAAGAAGCTTTATTAGTAATATTTAATTGGTAAAATTTTCAGACATTGAATACAAAAAAAAATGTCCTATCTCTTTTTTTTATGAATAAATTGTTAAAAGAACAGTTCTGATATTATATTTTGTAGTTTGTGAGATTACTTGGCCTTTATCATAATTTTCATTATTATTTTAAAATATTTTTACTCTTTCTAATGGAAACACTTTTTTTTTGCATCTATGACACATCCCTTGCAGCCATCTAGTGGTAGGTGCATATTCTAGCATTCAACTGCCCAAGCCACATGGCCATGAACCGCTTGCCTGTATAAAAGGGAGGTGAAAAAATAACACAATAGAGCAAGCAAGATGAGAGATGGACTCTGAAGACAGGATTCCTTGGTTAAGGAATTTCATTTTCTTCTTTGCACAACAATGGTTTTGGATTGAACCGAAGAGAGGTGGCTACTCCAATCTCAGTTCAAAGGGGGACTTTGCATATCAAATTCCCTACTGAAGGTTACTAACAGGAGTAAAGGCACACCGCCTCTCCCCTCCCCCAGCCGGAGAGACTCAGATCTTGCAAGTATCTACCTGACTGACAATATCAAAAATCTATTCAACATCTATCAATTCTTTTATTTAGATAAAACTCATCAGGGCATGGTTTATGTTTATGACCACCTTCCCGGCTACACAAGGTGCACTATATTTTTCCTTTTTAGAAATAGGGTTTTTCTTCCTTAGTTGGAGTATATGGCTGCCTCTCATTTCCCTTTTCTCCTTCTATTACCTTTTATCTGTGTGGTACTTCTTCTTAAGAAAGGATCTGTCCATTTTATGTCTTCTTAATTGCTTTAATGGCATAGGTAAGTCTAATAAAAATACATTAATTTTTTTTAACATCTCAGTCCTCAGAATCTTCTAGAATTATCAATTCTATTATTATCATTATTATTATTAATCAATTTATTTATTTTTCTAATTATCTCTAATAATTCATCAGCACTCTGTATTTGGTTACACAATAAGATGTGACTTTAGCCCAAGAAACTTATAAAATCAAAGTTATATTCTGTGTACAAATAAACTTCAACCTCAGCATCCCACTTATCCACCTCTAGTGCATGAAAAACATGTAACAATCAAGCGAGTCAAATATTTATCAACTCACACCATCTAAACTGTTGGCCTTGCTCTTGGGAAAATATTTACTAATCAGGTTTACCTGATGAATTTGCAGGCCTTTATTTTAACACTGCCAACAGAATAACTGCTTCTGTTTGCTTTGGTCTCTTTTCAGAACAAGCATGATTTCCATTTGTTGACTGGATTGAGAAAAACAGGAAATAGTTTAAGATATTTAATGGAAGTATTTCTTTACTATAAATCATTATTGCCTCAGCATGCTGGGAAGAGATTCACCAAAGTTATTAGCATCACACTCATTTTTCAAAATCCACAAAATTTTGTATTCACAGGCAGCACATGTGCATGGCTGCATTTCTCCATAAGAAAAGTTATTTTATCATTATGTAATGACTTTAAAAATTTTACTCCTTGATTTTAAATATTAAAGTTTTATCGTGATTAAATTTTCCTAGGGAAGTGAATAATATCAACATTAACTGGAAATGAAAATAATGATTCAAAGTTTTCATATTACAAAGGGTTTTAATGCACAGTACACAAGGATAGCTTTGACTGAAGAGTTTCCAATCAAGCGTAGATAATAAAATTTAGAAGAAAAAAATTAAAAGGTAGGTCACAAAATTTTAAAATAAGAATATATGGTTGCAAAGAAAAATACACAAACACAGTTTGCTAATACTTCCTCTAGTAACAAGAGCAGGAATGGTAACAGAAAGGGTCCAACTTGAATATAATAGACAAACTAAGATTTGATATATTCTAAAAAGTAATGTTTCACTGGATATTTTAAAGTATTTGAAAATATTGTTTCACTAATAATGAAATTGTTAATAATAATAACAATACTCAAGCTAACAAAAACCATAAGAAAATTGAGATCTTTTTGAAAACTAACTATTCAAAAGTTAATTGTTTTTTACTTTTGCCGAAGAAATGTTTGTATCAACATTTACTTATTGATTAGCAGTAATGTCTAAACTTAATCGAGGATTGCTATGAGCCACCTTATGTGTCCATTTTGATCTGTGTTTAATTGTAATTCAAGATACTTTTTCTTTCAAGAAAACAGCCATTATTTTGAAAGCCAAAAATTATTTTATTAAACTGTAATTATTCTGACAATTCTTTCACCAGTGTAGTCCCAACACAGTGGATGCTACAGGATTCAATTTTTCTATTTAAATGCCTAAGCAGCTATTTTTCTAACTCAAAATCAAATGGGGTTTGTTCTACAGGTCTGAATATTCAATATGTCAAATTTTAAGTAGTTTTGTAAAGGAAATAGGGTTGTTTTGGAAAAAGTTGTTTAGAGGTTAATTATTGGACGATTCTTTTAAAATCTATGAGAGATAGTTTGATAAAGAGCAGATAGTACCAAGCATTCTAAAATAGAAAATCATTTTTATAAATCTTTGAAAAAATAGGTGTGACATGTTATTATCCATCAGCATAAAATTTCAAATATCATTTTCTCAAACTATGTTACCATCATTTTAGAGATAATACAAAGGTTTGTATTATCAGAAAAGTCAGGTTTTATTTGTATTTGTTGTCATTATTTTAAGGCACAATCAGATCTCTATAATAACTAAATGCTTTTGAGATACCCATATTTAAACTATCAATAATTTTTCAATATAATACTATTCCATATTTACAATTCTTTACTTGAAAATCATTTTGTTGCGACTATAGAAATTGCAGTAGATTACATTTTAGATTTTTTTTTCCGAAATTCTTGGTTCGTTAAAACATTATTGGAATGAAGAGTAAAAAAATTCACTAACTTGAGGGAATATCCAATCATTCTTAGGTCAAAATATTTCTTGTCATCTTTGGTTGGTTCTTTTGTATCATACTATGCTCTAAGTAGTTTGGAGAAATTCCTTCAGCAAAATCTGACTATCTTCTCTTTTTATTCTACCAACCACAAATGCACAATAATTTCCATTATTTCTCATTTGTTTTAAATTGAAAATTTTAACTCAAAATATTTGCCCAGAATTCTGCTGTTATTTTTTTTTATTATTATTACTTTTTTTAACATGGAATATGTTTTCAGTTTGATAAAAAAAGAAATTTCAAAGATTAAATTTAAATTTTTCTGCTTTGATTTTAAAACTTAATCTAGTTACCAAAAAAATAATCATTACTGCCATAGGCAAAATGGCTCCCTGATTATCTGTTAATATTATTTAAAAGAAAAAAATAACAAACTTCCGTTATGTTCTTGTTCAAGGGCTACACACCTGGATTCTTCCTTTGCAACTCAATTCATATAACCTTTTACTCTCAATTCATTATGTTTTTAAACTTATTTATTTTTCACTTTTTATCCTGATCTTCTTGGGTTTATTTTTTTTTCTAATTCTCAAATTATTTTTATTTTTCTCTGCTTTTAATGAATTCTCTTTGTTTTTGTATCTTTGTGTTTGTATTATTTTTTTAAACTGTTCTTTTTGGCTGTGAGGAAAATTTGAGGGCTTTCTATTTTTAAAGAAAAAATAGAACAAATTTCATTAATGCTCATAAACAGTAGATTTTTAAATTTCTAAATTATTTGCTCATTATCTAGATCCCCAAGGAAGACATAAACGATTTTGTAAAATCAAAATAAAATAACCACTGATCATAACAAGCATAAAAGGAGTATTAAAACAACCTCCATGCAAACTCATGTTTACAGCTGGTATTTTATCTATATAATGGTATATGTATATGAAACAAAATGAGGATATTCATTAAAATAGTGAAAATTAGAAATACAGCAAGATGGAAAAGTTTTTTTTTATCTTAAGCACTATAAAGAAAGATAACTACAATTTGTATTTATTTTTTTGCTTAATCAAAATCCACATTGCTTTTAACTGATATATTATGTTTTCCACTCTTGCTTTATATTTCAGTTCATCTTTTTGTATTTTATATGGAACTCCTTCTTGTCTGTATCTGATCTAAATTTTAACTCAGGTTAACTTAATTAAAATTAGACTAATATCTTAAAAGCAAAATCTGATAGAATTTTTCTATTGATGAAATTCATAGAAGTAATTCTTTTGTTTAGTGATTTTTACTGGCTAAGTTTTAGAAATTCTGAGTAATTTTACATAATTGTATAAATCAAGAAAGTTCAATCATTTGAAGGATGCAATAAACTGATTAATTCTAAATCTGAAGATTGTATATTAAGTTAATCCCTTTGGGAGATATTGGGAAGGGCAAAGAAAATATAGATGAACAAATAGAAAACAAATTGATGTAGAAGGAAGACATGTTAAAAATAACCAAAGAATAAAATGAAAATCACAAAATTTGAAAGGAGAAATCATCCAAAAAAGAATTGTGCATGAACTAAGAATAGAAATAAAGTAGTTACATGTTGAATATTATTAAACTGTACATATTTAATGTTTAATTATAATAAAACACTAATAAGGTGGAGCACTTTTCTATCCCACCTTAGGTTTATGCATTTACAAAAATATTTTCAAAGAAAATTATTAGTTATAACTTGTCTAGATTTGTTTGTGTGTTTAATGAAATATCAATCTTTTTTAGGTCATTTTAATGCCAAGAACAATTATTTTTGATGAACATTATACCATACATTTTTTTTAATAACACAAATTGCACTGTTTTATCCATAGCTGGAGGGAAGATAGAGATTCTTACTTCTCACAAGGATATTAGTCGTCATAAACTCGTCAAAGTAGACGGAATAACTCAGATTCGAACTTACATATTACGATTCTAAAGGTGACTGCCTATCCCCTGGGCCGCATCGACTGCCTAGTCCAGATTTGAAAACAGATAATCATTTTTTTTATCAAAGTCATAGGAAATAATCATTATTAAAGCTTAAAAAAATGACATTATATAAAAAAATCTACAAGGTTTTCTTAAAAAAAACTACCAACAAAAAGCAAATTTGTTCCTAATTACTATTTTTTTCTTAAAAAGAAAGCATAACTTTTTTCTAGAATGGTATTTTGAGAAATCTAGAATTTAACTAATTTTTCACAACAAAAGTTGTAAAAAATGAAAATAGAAAGTTAAGAAAGTTAAAACAAGAAAATTAAATATTTTTATTTTTTCAAAAAAAATTTTTTTAAATTTTTAATTTTACACTAAAGTGTAAATTTAATTAGAAATTTCCTTTAAGAAATTTTTTGGATATACACTTTTTAGAATTAAAAAATATATTTTTTAATTTCTTCCCAGTTCAGTTATCAATTTTGACTTTGGTTTTACTCAATCAAAAGATTTCAACCTTCAAAATATTTAAAAACTAAAAATTATCAAAGCATATTTAGTATAAAAAGGAAAAGGAGATCTTATATTCAAGGTTTTAATTTTGAGGATGGGATTATATGCAAGATGGGCTCATATGCGTGATATATGTTACATATCAAAGAAATTAATTGATATGGAAAGGAACAAGTAGGAAATATTTAAAAAAGTATAAGAAAAAAAAAAGGTTTTGTTTGGAAAATTTCTGACAAATTTAAAAGTGCCCATGAATTTGATACCCCCTTTTTTTTTCAAATTCTGAAATTCTTAATATTATTAGAAAAATGGTTTGAAAGAGCCATGAGTAATATAAGTCATGTATAAATTATGTGCAATATTTTTTGTTTAACAAATCAAAAGAATGATCTTCATTTTTATTTTTACTATTATTTCTGAAAAAATTTAATAAAAATTAGAAAACTTTGTTCACCAAACAAGAAGAACTGGAATAGTTTGCCTTACTTTCTTCTTTTGTTATAACATTCAGTATGAGGGGATTAAAACCCTAAAAGACGGATGCTTCTATAAAAAAAAAAAAAAAAAATCAAGCTTTTTCCGTTTCAAAATATTTGAAGGTTGGAGGATGCTATGAGAAAAAATTCAAAAACTGAATTGAAATTTCAGTTACTTCAAAATTAGTAAAACAGAAATTAGGAAAAAATCAAATCTATCAAGTGTTAATGATTTTTAGATTTGTTTTTTCTGTTTGTTTTTCTATTCATTGATTTGGCATTACTTTCAAAGATTTCTACCATTATTATTTTCTTCAGTTTCATTTCTGAAAACCTATTTCATATTTTATTTAGCATTCTTGCATTTAACTTACATTCTTCATTTTGACTTTTACTTTCTTTTACCAAGCTTAGTTTAAGTTTGGTTATTTCATCTTTTGCTTCTTTATTTCTTTATCATTTCATTTTAAATTTTATTTTATTCTTATTTCTAAGCCAAATTCTTTGAATTCTTCTTCTCTTTTGTTTTCTTTTCTTTTATTAAATTATTTCTTAAATCCATTGAATATTTCTTCTCTTGTCTTTCCTTTTTCCATTTTATTCTTATTTCTAAATTTAATTCATTAATTTCTTCTTTTCTTCTTTCACTAAATTTTATTTTAAACTTTCATTTGATTCTTATTCCCTAACTTGATTTATTCAATTTTTGTTTTTCCTTTTTCTTCAATTTTATTCCCATGGCCCAACTTTATTGATTTTCTTCTTTTTTCTTTCTTTCCATTTTCGTTCTTATTTTTTCTTAAACACTACATTGATTCTTCTTATTGTTATTTCTCATAATAATTTGTTGATTTCTTCTTTTCACCTTTCACTTCTTTCTTACCCAACTTAATGAATTTAAGTAAGAAATATTTTGGGTCCTTTACAATTTTTTCTATTTCATTGGTTATCTAAAACTTGTGAGATGAGTTTTAATTAAAGTTATTGACTTTTCTTTTAATCTATATTGTTATATAACATTTTGACTAAATAGCCTTTGGTCTTCTTTGGATATTCTTCAAACTCAAGAGCATTTTTATAACTATAAATTAAAACCTATATTCAATCTATGGACATAGATTTTTGATAAGTTTTAAATTTAAAGTCAATCTATGTTAACTTATTTTAACTGATAAAAACTATAACCATATATTATTTAGAACTTATATGAACCAGGGCTTAGGGCCTTTATCCAATGCATTTTTGTAGACATTAGAAATTGTATTTTTAATATCGTTCAACTTTTTTTTCTGAAATATTGGAATAAACGCTATTTTTCTATTGATTTCTATATATTACTATAACTATTCAATTAATACTCATTCCTAATGACTTACTCTTTATTTTAATGATAACATTGGTAGATCAACTAGAATAAGCGAGAAACTGGTAGTTGTTGACTCCTGTTGACTCTGTGTCTAAACATGTACAAATATATATCGAGAGAGAAAGAAAGATGGATTGATAGATGTATATTTCAGGTGTGATAATGATTTTCTAATTAATCCTAAAAATGAATTAACTTTGCATTACAATCTGTGAAATCAAGGAGCCTTGTGGCCCAAAGAAATCTAACACCCCCCCCCGCAATTGTGGGGTCTGCGGGGACCTGAAGCACAGCCCTGATTCTTAATCTACACTTTGGATGCTAAAATTTTGAATAGCTTTGGCCCAAAATCTGATTAATTAAAATTCAGCTTTTTATTTACTGTGACTTTATTAATAAAACTAATATTGATATCATTGTTACTTTTCTTAAAGCTTATGTTGTTTTTATTATTTTGTTACAAATGTGCAACATCTGCACTGAACGTGGGGAATTGTATAATGTTCAGATGATTATTGACATTTGATTGAATATATTTTTTCTATCCTAAATGTAGGTTGTTTTAAAAGTAACGGTTCCTATATTTTTTTTCTTAATTCCTCCCAAATGGACCAAAAGGAAGTACAAATTGCATTGTTTTAATGGCTGAATTTATGTATCTCTCCGCTAGAGATATTGTTGGTGTGAGGCACTGAAAACCCAACCCTGTCATAGAACATGCATTAAAAGTAGAGATGTTTCATTGAATTCTTGGTAGCTCTTTAATAGACCTTTTGGCCAACAGTCTATAAGTGTTTAAAGAAGAAATAAAGATTTAGAATGATGAAAATAAAATAATAGAAATAAAAACTAAAAAAAAAACAAACAAAACATAGAATAATTTCAAATAAAGGCCTAGGAAAGAATTGAGTGACAATAACAAACAGTAATACACTATAATAATAGTAATTCTATAGTAATAATGTACCATAGTCACTTGTTTTAGGGTGGGGTCTTCTGTTTTTTCTTCACCTTATAATTAGAGCAACAATTCTGAGTGTAGCCAGCTGAATTCCAGTGAAATAGAAGAAAGAACAATTTTTTTTGTTATAAAGATATTTTTGATGTTTTTTTTTATCACTTCTGTAACCAAGAGAAAGAGTTTATTGTGCCTCGCCTTGATAGTGACTAAAACCTATCTCTCTGCTGTTGCCATTTTCTCTCTCCCTCTGATCTATGGTCTCCAGCCTTCTCTGTCTCTTATATATATTTTCCATATTGTCCAAAAATAACCAAAATATATTCACCAATACAATTTGAATTACAAGAATTTACTAAATGAAATATGTCATTTTTTGGTCCACTCAGTTTATTGGAGAGGGACTGTTTTCGGTGGCGTGCATCCATCAGGATTATTGCTGGATAACCATCGTCCATTACTTTTTTCTGAAATTTGCTTATGCGTTCGTCAGGTCAAACCTTACCTGACGAACGCATAAGCGAGAAACTGGCAGTGGTCAACTCCCATTGACTCCGTGTCTACACTTAACTAATATACATGCTCTATCACTGATATTGAGCACTCTAACTATAATCTTAAGCAACCTTATTACTTTGAATAAAATATTTGTATATGTTTGTAGTCGAAGGCTCCAGTATGTTTAGGGGGGGGCAACTTGCGATGGGGCTGCTAAGTGGCTAAGCACAGCACTATTAAGAATGATATAAATAATTAATGCAATCAGTAATGGATAAAATTTTTTATGATCTTATAGACTATTTTTATAATATTACACCCATTCTTTTTATAGGGCATTTAATTTTGGTTTTCTTTACTGATAAGGCTTATGATACTTTCTTTCAAATTTTTTTTTCATTCTTCTAATCTTCCTTTCATTTTGTTTCCAGTCTTTTATCTTGATGAAAGGATGAATATAAAAATGTTTTGGTTAAATGAAATTTTTTGAAAGAGATTGATGAATTAGGAAGAGTTTCTGAGAATTTTGAAGAATAGATTGGAGAATTTAAGACAAATTTTTCAATATCAAAATTATCTAGCAGAATATTTAAAAAAAAAAATGATTCATTGTTCATAGTAGGACATATTTTTACCCCAAAAAATCCCTTTTAATGGCCCCAACTTGAAAAATGATTAAAATAATAGTTTTTTTATTCTATTTTTGAGATGAGGCATCGCAATTTAGGTATTAACTTTATTATTTAGACTTTTGTCCTCATCTTAGTAGGTATTAAAAAAAAAAAATACCTACTAAGATGAGGACAAAAGTCCGAATAATAAAGTTAATACCTTGATTAAAATAATATTATTTATTAAACTATCTCAGATGAATGCCTTATAATAGACTAAACTGTTTTGTTTGTCATAGAAAATGATAAACAATTTGTATTATTTAGATCAGGGTATCCCAACCTGTTTTTGGCAAACACACCCCAAAATTACTCTGATACTTACTACTGCCCCCTTCCTAGATGCATCTTTACATAATAATGTTATTAATAGTGGAAGTACATAATTAAAATGAAAATAATTGAATATTCATATAGATTATTCAACAAAATTCTACACTGTGGATCGATTGGGAACAGTAACAGCTATAAATCAAGTAGGTCAATTAATATATCATACCATTGCTAATATGGTAATCAGAATAATAACCACAGGATTCACTGGTCAATGTGCTGTGTGTGGTTGATGATCAGCAACAAGTTTTGGAATATTTGGTTCCATATTTGATAGAAAAAGATCACCACATTTCACTACATCTATTTGTTTTCTATTTTTGGTTACGGCGCTAAACCCTTTCTCCACTAAATATGATGATGGAAAGGCAATAAAAAATTGCTTCACTTCATTCCACAATAGTGGAAACTTAGCACTGCAGTGTAACCACATTTCCTTCATACCTTGTTTTTTAAAGATTATCTTCACTTCTTCATCACATTGTAATTCAATTATAGTTTCTTGCAAATGAACTTTTTTTTTCTTCTATTTTACACATGTTAATAGAAGCTCTCAGTCTTTCATAGCCCCCCCCCTAAAGGATCTCAGGGATCTCCTATACAATATATTTGGCCTCCTCACATCTAAAGTCATGTAACAGCTCCCTGGTGGGCGGTAGGGACCCTGTTGGTAAAACCTTGATTTAGATCAGTTGAAATTCTGCTTCATCTTCATGAATACATATACAATGTGTAAAATAATGGAAAAGATGCCATTACTAAATAACCACATTAGAATCGCCATTATTATTAAGATGGTTTGAGGGTGAAGAATCAAAATCAATTGTGGTCAACTCCAGGCACCTCAAGTAGTTTTTTTTTTTTCACTGAAGTGGGTTTTGTCAGGAAAAGAGACATCTGTAGATTCTTAAAACATGTTTCATAAGATAAGCAAGCGGGTAATGGTGAAGGCCCGACTGATTTTTATATGGAAACTAAGAAGTGGAGCCAAAAACAGTACTACCCACATCCAGTTCCTAAATGTTGGAGTAAATAAAAGCTTCTGGCAAGGAGTGCAAAAAAGTCACTGGGTGAAATTGAAGAACATAGCCAGTAAGCAGATACTGACAGAAAGGATCACAGTTATTCAGAGAAGAGGGAGTTTTTATGCCAATAAACTGTTACTGCTAGTAATGTCATGAAGCTGTATTGACCAACAATTACTACTAGACAAGGAAAAATCTGTCACCTGTCGAAGTGACAAAAAAAAAGATTCTCTTCATTTCTTCTAAATGTGTGATTGTGATTTCTTCTCAAGTTGATTTTATTTTGATTGAGTTTAAAACATCAATTTTGGGGTTCTATATTGTTTTGGATGGTGTAGCAATCAGGTTTTTTCTGTCACTTCTCAATTTTAGAAAGTGTAATAATAAACTTGGGAGTATGAAAGAAAGCCTTCATACAATTTTTATTTAGGCTGTACCTATTCTATAAGATTCAACTTGTTATATAGTCAATCTATGTAAAATATACCTAGTTTTTTTCCACCTGCAGTAAGCAATACACAGATGATCTATAAAAATTCTAAGTGTCAATCCTTCACACATTAGAGGGTCAACGTGAACTGCAAATTGAAGTATCATTCCCTTTATATAAAAAGCCAGATGTATACGTGTATATATATTTTTTTGTAAGTAACTGTTAAAGTCTTAACAGTTATTCCCCTTAGAATCATTCAGTTAAGAGTTACGTCCCT
>JAUZSX010218596.1:0-15800 GCA_034780655.1 Idiosepius hallami
ATAGGCAAAAAGTGTAATAATGATTTTAGAATAAATCTTAATTATCTTCGTAATTTTTGCATTACAAGAGATCTCTGAAGCCTTGCAGCCCCTAGGGAGCTTGCGCCCCCTTGCACTCCCCGAATTTGATTTCATTTATTTATTTATGTTCAGAAGTTTTCTGAAAATTGTCTACATTTATAGTAGAATATTAAAAGACTTTAAAGTAGTCGAAATTCGTCCAGTATATTTAGGTAATTGATGAATACTAAATTTAGGTTCATAATGATAAACATAAGATTCTAGTTTAATATTATTTAAATATAAATATTAATACTATGAAACATGCGTTAAAATAGGTAACCCAGAGAACTTAAGATAATTATTAACACGAAAATAATATTGCAAATTTAAAATAATGCAAAATAAGTGAAAGTAACAGTTATGAAAATATTTATTTATTTACATTTAAAAGATTATGATGAAATAATATTATATAGACCTATAGTATATATATATATATATATATATATATATATATATATATTATTGACGGTCAATTTCCTTGCCTGTGCGGTCATCAGAACGAAAGGAAGCCTGTTTATTTACATTCGTTTTCATACATAAATGATAAAACGGTTTATGGTTGATACAATTACAAATGTCAATGTTGACATTGCAATAAAGTCATTTATATTGTGTTTTTCAAACATAAATTTATTGATTTTTGAGGCACATTCAATTTAAAATTTATTCTGAAAATATTTGAAAACATTGATTGTGAAAATCTTAAAATCGATTTTCTTTTCTGTGGACTTGGAAACTAATGTTTCTTTGATCAGAAACGGGCTTTCGAGAAATTGTTTTTCTTAATGTTTTTTCTATTGTTTGCTCGTTTGTTGATTTTTTTTCTAATTAATTTTCCTTTTGTTTTTCATAACGTTTGTTCTCTCCTCTCCCCTCTCTCTCTCTCTCTAAACGGAATATAAAAATATTTCTGTATCACGTGGTGATATTGACAAGTATGACAGGAAACAAATTAAAAATTGAAAGCTCTTCGCTTCGGCTAATACGAACTGCTTTTTAGTTTCTATAAAAATGCATTTCCTCTGAGTTTTAGTCCACTTGATTTTGAAAAAAAAAATCGCAAAATCTATTGAAAATAAAGAGTTCGATAAAGAAAACTCGCTTAATTATTTGAATATATGTTTACTAAAAGTAAATCTATCGATTATTTGAGCAGCTTCTAGATCAAAGCAAGTTCGTTTTTCAACAGTTTTAACGTGTTTTCTTTACGAAATCGCCACATTTTAAGTGCAGTTGTGTCATCGTTGCAGTTTCTTCTACTTTCTCCATTATTTTTACTTCTCATCTAAACACACACACACACACACACACACACACACACACACGAACTTATTCCCTTTCCTCCCTATTTTTCTCTTTCTTTCTTTCTCACACTCACACACATTCATATACATACATGGAGCAGCGAGTGTATAGCAGAGGTAAATGCTTGGACTCTAGAATCGTATTATACCAGTTCAAATCCCATTAAGAATAACTACCACACTAGCTGCCTCGTGAAGATGAGGCTCTTTAACACGTATAAGGATAACACCGATTTCTAAAAAGAACCGGGTAGGTGAGACCCGTCAACTCCGGTAGAGAAACTAATTTAGGTGAATAGGGGCTGATTAATAATATTCATGGGGTATAATGAGCATGTAAAAATGGTCTTATGCCTAACTTGGACTGGTGCTCGACCAAGTAAACATATCCTTTATTCGTTGCACCTCATGTCTATTTTAATGGTAACAATCAGAAGGATTAGGACAACAGGTTAAAAAATGAATATAGAAACAATGTATTAGTTTTGGTATTCGTTGCTTTTTCCCTTTTATTCACTTTGTCGTAAGATATACGCGCAAGGGGGCGGCACCCACCTCATGGGGATGCTTCTTGGATACCAGTAAAAGAGAGGGGTTAGAGCAGTGACGCAAAAATAGGCACTTGTAGAAGGGAACTAAAAAATACACATTTAAGGATGTTTAAGATGATAAAAAGGGATAATGAATTATTATTTTTAAAAAAGAAATTTTTTGTTTATTATTATTATTATTATTATGAATTTGAAAAATAACCAAAACAACAAGGTTTGCTGTGATTATTAAGGGTTATTATCAAGATCAAATAGAATATTTACAAGCCGACAAAGTCGAGATTGTATACAATCATCATCATCGGCGGTCACTCGTGTTCGAGTATGACTGTCCTCCATTTTGGTATCTGTGGACCCTTTCGGGAAGACGCCTGCGCGTGATGTCTTTTAACGTGGGGAGACTGATGCACCTTCAGTCACCACACGGACCCTTGGCAGAGGAGGACCTGGTTTCAATGGCATGGAGAGTACCACGACGACTGGAGGCCATCCTCTGTTGCAGCCTTCGACCGCCTTCAGTGCCGTTGTGCCATTGTAGACATCATCCGCCACATCCGCCGTTGAGGTCTTGCACTGGAGGGAAAAATTGGCTTCATACCTTTCCCAAGGGTATTAGTCAACATGTGAACGTAGATGGATCAACTTGGATTTGTTTACAATATCATCGTTTTTAATGACATTTTTGTTTACATATGCTTATGTGGTGGGGGTGATATCAGTCTACTTTAGAAACCTGAAGTTTTGGAAACCCTGTCGTATGATAATACTACTTTTTTCATGCTTAGCTGGCAGCTTCGTAGGGTTTTGTCCATTAATATATATAGTTGGTGAGCAGAAACAACCAAGTTTGGCACAAGGCCATTTTTTTAAAGTGAATGCAATGGTTTTGACTGGGATTTGAACTCGTGTACTACGATTATAAAGCCCAAGCTTTTACCAATGCTCTACATTCGCTGCTTTTTGTCTATTAAAGATAAATCAATTTTAACATATTTGGCCCGTTATATTTTACGCCTTTCCTTCAGTATGTATATGATTGAGAGCATTTTTCGCAACTCTACTCCTTAAGAAAACAATAGAAGTAAATCATGCAAATCACTTTGCCAAGTCGACAGCTCCGTAGACGGAAAAACTTGGATTCGAACTCACAACGATTTCGAAGTTCGGCAGCCAAAATTCGGAATCATTGTACGTGAGTTTGAATTAAAGTTTTTCCGTCTACATTGAAATGTTGACTAATACCGTTAAGAAAGGTATGAAACACCATCTTTTCTCCAGCTATGGATTGAATTGTGCAACTTGCGTTATTAAGAAAAAAACTGTGTATAAGATAATCGCCCAGTGGATAAGCAGCCGAACTTCGGAATCCATTGGAGGAGACCGATTGGAGGATTCGGTTCTTGGTCGTTCTTAGAATAATAATTATGGCATTAGTGTTTGATTATCGACCGAAAATCGAACGTCATCACTGAGTTCTTTATGGCTTTAAAGTGATGAATTATTGATTCTATTGTAGTTTTTCCGCTAGCGTTGCAGACAAAGCTTTTGTTAAACTAGAAGTAATTGTTGCATTTGTTCAAACTGACAAACAACACGAAATAACAACCCGCAAAAATGACGAATTGTCCGCCTTTGGAAGTTTCAGTGTGTGCATATTAATTTGAAATTCAATGGATGGCCTTGAGTGTTGGTCGATTTTGTAGTAAAGGATATTTATCTAAAAAATTCCATAAAGGATAGCCACTTGTAATGATATAATCAACAATATGAAAATTACTAACTTTTATATTGTTTATGTATACTTACGTGTTTCAGTCTGTATGTGGTCACTCTCAGACAGTATTAAAATGCAGTTTACGTTATATTTTATTCACCTGGTAAGCCCCAACCCAAGTTTGGCACAAGGCCATTTTCACATGCTCTTACCCGGGCTTTCTGCATTCTGGGTTGGCCTTCACCTATATGAATTACTCTCTTGAGTTAACGATCCCCATATGCCCGAGGCAGTTAAAGGTGTATGCAATTGTTTTGACTGGGATTTGAACTTGCATACTACTATTCCAGATTCCAAGCTTTTTACCACTGCTCCAACTTCGCTGCCAAGTTTACGTTATATGATGATTTTGAAAATTACACATTGGCAAAATCTGCAGTGCTTGTATTTTGAGCTTCAAAAGTAGAAACGAAAAGAAGCTTAATCCATCCTTATACAAATATTACAAAGCCAATTATAGATTAAAGACGTTTATTTATATTTATCGAAATATAATAAAAATGGCAGCGAAGTTGTAGCATTGGTAAAACCTCGGGCTCTTAAACCGTAGTATGCGAGTTCAAATCCCCGTCAAAACCACTGCATTAATTTTTAAAATGACGTTGTACGAAACTTGGTTGATGCTGCTCACCAGGTATATATATTATATTTATCAAAATTTTATGGGTTTGTGTTTTTTCTTTATTTGAAATAAATACATTCTGAAAATAAATGTTTGAATAAATTTTGTTCATTTGGACAAAAAAAAGTTAATTGAAATCATGATTGATTTTTTTACACAGTAAAATATGTATTGATTGACAAGATTTTAAAATGAATATTTTAATTAGGCGTAATTATATGGTATCACAATTTATGTTCTTTGAGATATTTTCAGATATCTTAAATAGATTGGCCTAAAGCATAGCTAACTGTGCTAGAAGTTCTGATGTAGAAAAAATAGAACCTGTTGTTGTCTGTTCCGAATAAAAACTATATATATATATATATATTGAGATCAATAAAAGCACAAAGAAAACTAAGCCAAGACTAGTTTGGCATCAAATCAGAGGTTTTACAGCTGTTTTTTACAATCACTGTATCTCGAATTGTCATTTCACTCTGGGTCTTTTTATTTGCTCATTTTTAGTGCAAAAATGGCTTTCATTTAATCCTGGTATAAAATAGTCAAATCAAGACAAAAAGCCGAATATAATATTCTCTGCTTATTTGTACTCCTTGTTTTATTTTATTTTATTTTTAATTAAAGAACATACGTGTTATTGTTTTTACTATTTTTTTAACAGATGATGATTGTTTTTGATGACCATAAAAAAAAAGTTTTAAACAGAAATGAAAAAGGAATAAAAATTTAATAATCATTTTGACCGTAAAGAGCCGAATAACCGGCCTTGGCAAAGTATGGAAAAAGAAGATGCTGTCAATATTTAGTCTCTGTAATAGAATGGCTCTTGTTAGCTAGTTGGTAATTTTGCTGAATCAGAGTCCAAAAGATTAAGGAAAAAATGAATTACAAAAACAAAGTATTATATTTTCTTGGTGAGCACCAACCCAAGTTTAGCACAAGGCCAGATTTACGTGCTCTTCCCCGGGCTTTTTATATTCGGTGTTACCCTTCAAAACAAAGTATATTCAGTATTTCATAATTGAATGATTTGATTTATAAAAGGGTACCGATATGATCAACACTTTATATATATATATATATATATATATATATAAAATTTTTAATTGTACAAAATTTTGCGTAATGCCAGTTTCTTCAGCATCACGCACATTATCGGTTATCATATATATATGTGTATATATATATATGTGTATATATATATATATATATATATATGTATATATGATAGCCGATAATGTGGTCAAAAACAAACTTTGCCATCATCGGCCTGATGACCACAGAGGAGAGAAACTAACAATCGCCGAAGGCTGTTGACTCCATGTCTGGGCTTAGCTAATTTACACGCTCGATCACTGATATTGAGCAGTCAAACTATAAATTCAAGCAATCTTATTACTTAGATTAATATATACTTGTACTTGTATAATTATAAAGACAGTTCATTCCAAACTTTTTTTCTGAATTTCACTTCTCCCCCTTTATCACGTTAGATTAGGATTTTCGTGATTTTGCCAAATTACGAATAGACTTTCTATTAGAAAATTTTAGCCATTTTTATTGTCTGCACAATTTAAGTGCCCATTAAATAAAAACACGTAGTTAACAGCATCGAAAATGATTTGTTTTTCTCATTTTTGGCCATGCCTAAAACTTTGCAGACAAGGCCTGGTTATTCTGCAAGTAGTTATTATCTCAAACAGTGAGGTGTATTATTTAAGTCTTGAATGCATAAGTTAAAATTCTGTATTATCTATTTGGTCAGCCTAAAAATAAGGAGGCATTACTTATGGTACGACTCTTGTATACTAAATGACAGACAAATGACAACTATTTGATAAGACAGACTCTAAAATCAATTCATGAAATATCAATTTGATGAAAATATTACATAATTGTAATGGCTAAACATAAAATATTGAACATAAAAAAACAAGGATTTTTTTAGTAGTTTCTTTATGCATGGTTTTGGAATAAACCCAGACGGTTTCGTCAGTTTCAAAGTAATTGATAAACATATCGATTTTTTTCTGAAATAAAATACTTTCAATGCAGTTCTATATTTGACTTTTTGTAGTAAACATAAGGTAGAGAGACAGAGACAGACAGAGACAGAGATGAGATGAGATTGACAACAATGTTATCACTGAACTTCCATCGTCAAAATTCTGGATCTTTATTAATAGCAATAGCATCACAAAACTAAGTGATTACAAGAACTCAGAGAGGCACCTGATCTCCAGCATCCAATACTTTTAATTAGTTACAATAATATATATTTTTAACTAAAATTCTTAAATAGCAACTTATACACGGGGTGTTACACAAGTAAAGCCACCTAATTTTTTGGACACTTAATTTTTTTTACAAGTTAATGAGTGACAAATACAATAGTGATACCGTTAAAACAAATATCATTTCATGCTACGAAATTTATTTTTGTACATAGACACTACTATACTTAATGCACCTTTGCCAGCGATGAACAAGGCGATGCATTTTTGCATCCAGGGTGCAACCATATCTCTCTCGCAACTCTGAAATCAACAAAGCTATTTTCCAAATGTGCCGATATCAATCGCATCGGCTTTGTAAACTTTCAATTGACATTGACGATGAAACTTCCAGGACATACACCCATCAGTAGATTCATCATTTACTACAATCCAGTTTTTCAATACTCTACGCTTAAGGCCTCTGTAAATCCGACATTAGGGAGGTGCAAGTCCTCCAAAGCTCTTTGTCTTTTTTACCCTTGGCAGATCTTTTGTAATGAATACAATTGGCTAAATAATTAAGATCATTCTCATAATTTCAGTTGAAATATATATCTAACAACCTGGGCAGCGACGGTGGAGAATTGGTAAAAGCTCTGGCTCTTTAATCGTCGTACGCGAGTTAAAATCTCAGTCAGAACCATTGTATTCACCTTCAGCTGCCTCGGGAAGATGGAGCTCGTTAACTCGGGATAGCAGATCATCTAGATGAGAGGTAACATCGATTGCAAAAAGCCTGGGTAAGAGCACTTAAAAACGGCCTTGTGCCAAAGTTGGGTTGGTGCTCACCAAGTAAATATAATATATCTAACAACCTGTTTGTCTATCTATATTATAAGATTTTTGTTTGTTGTGGGGCTGGGGAGTAAACTGTATTTTGTGGTTAGCGAGCTTGCAAGGCACATTTTGCGGAGGTGCAATGTTGCTTATCATGACAGCGCCTATGACCCGTTTGGGTGGAATAAAAAAAGGAGGAACCCTAGTGCTATGGTAGTATGTATTGTATTTAAAACTTTATTCAAATGCTATTTTAATTCTTTCTTGAATTTATATAATCTATTAATTAATGTAATTGGAAGCATTACATTTGATACAAACTTGGAATATAGAATTTTTTAACTTCATAATTAATAATAATGCAATGCAAATGCTACAGAGCAAATAATTTTATCGTCTCTTCCCGAAAAGTGTTCTCATTTCCGCTGCCAATTGAAGATTTCAATCACTACTGACATAAATATGACTCTGAAAGTTGATACTTTGAGACAATGTAAATTATGCTTTACCAGTTTGTTCTTGCAAACAACGTGAGAAATATTCGACAATCAGATAAAAAGTGAATAGCAACAAGCAAAAGTTGATCGCTATTTTGTTATTTAATATATTATAAATACAATTCTAATCTGTCAACCTATAAAAGTGAAATTGTCTGTCAAAAATGTTCCTATCAAACTCTTCCGTCAATTTTCGGTCTGGAGGCATGGGATTTAATATATGGGGTATTCAGATATGGGGGAAATGTTTTTATTGGTTTTCTGTTAGAAATGTGTTTGGTAAGAAGTTAAATTGAACGATTTGACTGTTGCGGTCCCTACCAAACTACTGTGCCAATTTTAAGTCTAAACAATTCAAATTTGTAATACTGGTTACTTTAACCCGGATAAAAGGTTTTTATTGGCTTTAGCCTCGAAAAAACAACTGCTAAGGGGTCAAAATTTAAAAGAGTTGAGCTCTTTGATCTCTAAAATTATTCTGCTATTTGGGGTAAAGAAACTTGGCATTTAACATAAGGATGTCAGACAGGGAGCAAGCTTTTTTTTATCAATATCCTAGCCGTAATTTAGTTACCAAAGGTTCAAAATTAAAAGATTTTACCTTTGCGGTCTCTTCTAATCTCTAAACTATTCAATTAATTTACAGTCTAAACATTTGAATTTTAGATATTGGTTACTTGGACCGAAAGAAAACTTTTCATTTGGTTTGAGTTGGAAAATATTGCTGCAAATGGGTCAAGAGTTAAATGATTCGATTTTTACGGTCTCTACCAATACTGGGTCTAAACACTTGAAATTTGATATTCAGTTTATTCAGACAAAGTAAGATTTTTTATCAGTTTCGGTCGGAAATTTTGCTGCCAAGAACTTAAAGTTGAAAATTTTTATATTTGCTGTCTCCAACATTCTATTCCATTATTCTTTGGTCTAAACAGTTGAAATTTTAGATATAGGTTTCTTGGATCTAGATTTTTAACTGGCTTTGAACCAGATAAATAACTGCTAAAAGGTCAAAGTTAGGATCAAAGCTGAAATATTTTACCACTGTAGTCTCTGGCAAACTAATCTGCCAATATTGGATCTAAGTATTTGAAATTTGGGATACAGGTTCTTTGGAGATGGGGAAAACATTCTAAATGATGTTGAGGAGAAAAAATAACTTCTAAGACGTCAAAATCTTGAATTAGTTTTTTTTTTAAATCGAAATGAGCACAAAAGTGAGGTATTTAGACAAAATAGAGAAAAATGCTAATTTAAAAAATTTAGTTAATTCCATACAATTTTAATTTAGCAATTAACATATCACACTGGTAAATCTGCTAGTATTTCTATAAAAGTAAAATTGTGATTGTGTCTGCGTACAAGCAGTCTTTACTAAACAACTCTGTCAGTTTTTGGTCTACTAACTTGAAATAAAGAATATTCAAACCTTGGACAAGCCTTATAATTAATGTTTCAACCTAAATGGGTCAAAGTTGAAAGATTTCAGTTTCATAGTTTCTACCAAATTATTCTGCCTATTTTGAATCTAAACAATTGTAATTTGATGTATGGGTCATTTGGACCTTGGGAATACTTTCGAATAAGTTTAACGCAGATGTGATAGCTATAAAAAGGTCAAAGATTGGTATAACAAAAAGCACAAATTAAAATGAACATAAAAGTGAGCATTTTGACTGATATTTGCATGTCCCAGTGATTCAGAATTTGCATATACACAGTGCTGCTTTCCTATAAAATGGGATTTCTTGATTACCTTAGTGGCAAGTTGCTAGTGCTCAGGCAAAGCCGGGTAATACTTCTTGTAAAAAATAAGAATGATATCTGATATGTTCAAAACCTATTACGAGGGTCGTTCCGAAATTAAGGCCTCATTTTCCACCAAAATAGATCAGAAGGGATTACAAATTCGATTGTTATGATTACTTAACTTATGCATTTATCACCTGATATATTTATTTCTCATGCAGATATTGGAGGTGTGCCTAACTTGGGTTGGTGCTTGAACAAGTTTATTTTAAAAGAATATATATATTGTTTAATTTGTTTATACCTTTTGACCCTGACTTGGCAAAATTACCAACTAGTCACCCAAATCCGTTCTATTAAAGGACCATATTTGCTCGAAAATATCGGCGTCTCGTCTTTTGATTTAAAACGCCAGAACCGATATATCGGTCCCATAGGACCAAAATGGTTACATAAAAGATTGTAGATAATTAAATTCTAAAATAAAACAGAAGGTGAATTATTTAAATTGGTTTTGTGATCTGCTTATCTATAATGTCCCTTATGTTCGCATTAGCAGTAGCGTTGAAAACATAAGAATAGAGGATTTATAATAAAACCAACTAAAGATTTCATTTTACATCTGTAAAAAATATCTTTAAAGAGTAATATCTTAAATCTTATTATGTAGATTTCTTATAATCTAATTGCATGTGAAAGAGATACTTTTATTTTCAAGTGTAGTTATTCCAAAAATATGGAATATAAATAAAATGGTAAAATCTAAATTTATTAGAGGATACATATATTTGGTCGATATATGGACAGTGAAGGTGGAGCATTGGTAAAAAGCTCTGGTTCTAGAATCGTATTACGCGAGTTCAAATACCAGTCAAAACCATTACATTCACTTTAGCTGCCTAAGCAGATATGTATGGCTCGTTAAGTCGGTAGAGTAATTCATCAACATGAAGGGTAACACTGAATTTTAAAAAAAAGTCCAAGTATCTATATCACGTAAACATGGCCTTGTACCTAATATGGTTAGATGCTCTACCAAATAAATTAAAGCACCAACTTATGTTATGCACAAGGCCATTTAAATTAGAGTTTTCACAATCATTCGGATTATTTAGATTTTTGTCTACATTTTGATTCCTATTTTCACGATATTTTTTTTTCTTTTCGTATTTATGGGACGAGTTTTGTTGATTATCGGTATTCCAACTTTACGGATATTGAGACTAATTTTTTATTATGTTCAAACTATTTCAATTGGACTGGCTTACAGCCTTATTTCGGATTTTATCTAAACTTTGGAATCATATCATCATATTAAACATTAAACCTCTTTTTAAAACGCTATATAAACCCTTAATCTAATCCAACGATATAATACTGTAATAATATTTAATAAAATCGAAGTATTCTTCGCTATTTCTACATGCTATCATAATTGCACGAGTAGTTTTAAAGTAAATGAAATTTGGATTTTGTATAAACCATTGACTATGATTATTGGTTTATAGAGTGGGTCAAAATTCAGATTTCATTTTGAAGAAAAAAAAAATAGAGCAATATGCATAATGCAAAGTTATTTATAAGAGATTTGTACAAGGTAATTCCGGAAAGTTATTCTGACTCTTAAAAAAGATTCACGTTTCAAGAGTGTTTAAATATTTAAAAAAGTTTGCGCGCTTGGTTTTATAGCTTAAAATCATTTTCAAAGATATGAGATAAGCAATAAACCCAATACTGGGACATTCCTAGGTGCTGATGAAATACTTGTACTGTCATTAAAGATTATTTCAATCAATAGTATTTAATGCAGAACATTTTTTATTGAAATTCATGTTGCACTAATCTATGTCAGAAATGGACATCATTAAATAAAGTTTAAATTATTAAAATCAATTATTTATTTGATAAATTGTCTGAATAGCCCGAGATGGAAAAATATAGATATAATATAATTTCCTAACAGAAAAAATAATTTTTAATTCATAGAATGACAAATGTACATCAGGAAGGAATGTACGTATGTTACTACGGTATGCATCATGTTTAGGAAAACCATTCGCCAGATATATTGCCACAAATCCATCAGACCTGTTAGTCTGGCCGTGGACTTTTTTTATTAGCGAGGGTTCACCCCAATGGAAGGAACCACATAGCAAATAAAACAACCTTAAGATATTTTTCATAATGAAAAACTTCACATTTTATTCTGACAGGAAAAAAGCCATGCAAATCTTTTGGCGAGCTGCTTGTAAGAGAGATTATGAGGAAGAGAGATGGTGAGAGAAAAAATTGGAGACAAAAGCTGATATCTCGCCAGGTTGACTAGCAATGGTCCCTGGCGTCTCCCACAATATCCAGCATTCAAGAGAGAAGTGTTTTTTAATATAATAACTGAGACATAAAAAAGCAAATTGGAGATAAAAAATTCTACTGAAAGTTGATATAGCCGATGCTTTTATTGCGTTCTGACATTTATTTTTCGTTTAAGGTATAATTTCACATTATTTGTTCGATTTTTCTTTGTAGGATACCTTCAATATATTTTGAGCTATTTTGCGTCTCCACAACGTTCTAATTGAGCCTAGACAGCATCAAATTTGTTCCGGAAATTTTATCTACAAATGTTCTATTGATTAAGACATCTATTGTGTTCTCTGTTATTACTTTTACCGGAATAAAACTATTTATTTTTCTATTTGGCAGCATTTTTCGTTTTGCTATATTTTGACATCTGCATCAGCTTTTTCGTCGAATATTCCTATCATTCGGGCATGAAACTATAAGTATAAGACTGTGTTTTTTTCTGGAAAAAAATTGATTATAAAAAACGGTGGCATTTTTTTTTTTATTGTGTACAAAATCATGAGGAATTTTCTGTAATTTTTCCCAAACGTAATTTGGTTGCATTATTTAATTCGTTATTCAAATTTAAATCCACAAATTTAATGCTAAAATTGTGGCTAGATTTGTCTCAAAATCTAACCGATTATAATCTAGCTTTTTATGTGTTGTGACACTAATCAATGCTGGTTTTATTAAGGATTGTTTTATTTGTTATTAAATTCTACGACATTTGCACTTGAAAAAAATAGTATGACGTTCAGGGGAATATTGGCACTCGTTTATTTATTTTTTTTATTATGAACGGACAAATTTAGAATAATATTGACCTTTACACCAACAAGTTATATAGTAAATTATAAGTATAATAATTCCAGTTGTCTCAATCATCATATAGAAAGTTTCATTTGGGTAGCGAGAGTGGAGCATTGGTAAAAGCTCAGGCTCTAGAAACGTATTACGCAAGTTCAAAACCATCACTTTCACTTCAGCAGCCTCGGGCAAATGGAGCTAGTTAACTCGGAAAAGCAACGCATCTAGGAGAAGTGTAACACCCGGTAAGAGCACGTAAAAATGGCCTTGTTCCAAACATGGGTTTGTGCTCACCAAGTAAATATAATATAGAGAGTTTCACCTCAGTCACAAGGCTGGGGCGTCTTCGGTGGCCTACTTTTTTTCCCGGTGATGGATTGAGTCCATCATGGACCAGGACAATAATGATTTGCCCAAGCCCTCGGGGGACCTACCGCCAGGTTGGACATTCCTCGACGGGAGTGGATGAGGCTTAATCCTGCTCGGGCCAAGGTGGCAAAGGCCCGAGATAACCTCTCGGGTGGGGTTTGTGCAGGACGCAGTTTGCTCATATGGTGCTGATGAGCAAACCATCGCTCAGCTGCTCACAGATTGCCTATTTAGTATACATTACTCTGATGTGGACCCAAGGGATTCGACGGCTACCGCCAGTTGTTTCCTCTCTAGATGGAGCGGAACGATATGATGAGTTGTCTCAATAACACAGGTTGTCTCAAATGTTCCTTTTTACCAAAGCAATTTTGAAATTGATCATTTTATAAATAATAAATTATAAGTCTTCTGAAGCATCATAATATTAATAATAAAAAGATACAAGTCAATATAAGTCGTTAATGACGATGTTAGTCCATAATTTTCAAATAAAAAGGTAGCTTACGGTTGCCTTGACTGGATATGGCAACTCGAAATATTACTGACTACCATCGGCATCAATGCATCATATCGCTTCATAAAATGGCCAGCGAAGTTGGAGCATTGGTAAAAGCTCGGACTTTGGAATCGAACTACGCAAGTTCAAATCCCAGTCAAAAACCACTGCATTCCCCATTTAGCTGCTTCGGGCAAATGGGTCTCGTTAACTCGAAAGAGCAATTCATCTAGGTGAAGTGAAACACTGAATGCAAAAAGGCCGGGTAAGAGCACGTAAAATGGCTTTGTGCCAAACTTGGGTTGGTGCTCACCAGGTAAATATAATATCGCTTCATAAAATTTATCTTCATGAAATACTTTTGGCTATGTGTATACCAAATGTCATGTTTTTAGCTAAAAGTGAATGATTACCTCGTTTTTCCTGGATCTTAGCGACTGGACTATGGTATTTTTTATGTTTTCTCTGAGTTATTATATATCATTATGATTGTCAGATTTAAGCATGTAAAAATGGCCTTGTGCCTAACTTGGTTTGGTGCTTGACCAAGTAAATATGATATTATTTATGATTGTCAGTGATAAAGCTATTTCTAGTTCTCTTAATGATGTAAGTTTGTTAGCACTTTTAATTATTGAAGTTCATAAATTTACAAATTGTGGACTTATGAATAGAAATGAATAAATTTCAAAACTCAAAAAGAATATAGTTGCGATATTGCTTTCATGCTGCATTGAAAAAAGAGTGGAAAACAGATGAAACATGATTATAAAGCATATTAATACGAATGATGATAGCGTGAGGATGTATAAGAAGTTTTTGTCTACGTATGCGTGACACATTACTGGCTGAAGTTGTTTCAGTCGTTAGATGTTCAGAGCAAGCTTAAACAAAAGAAAGTGTATTTTTACACTTAGAAAAAAAATAAAGTAAATTATTACAAATCGTTGAAAAGTAGTGAGGCGACTGGAAGAAAAGTAAGAAGGTATGTAATTTTGGCTAATTTATAGGTGTTGGGTGGCGAATGGAACACAACCGGAAACGGTTGAAGAGAAGCGCCTGGGTTTTGTTCTATTAATGATGAGAAAGAGACGTTTTTTCGTGCTTTACCAGACAGATGTGAATAAGAGAATGTGCTGGATTGGGAGATAGAACATACAATGAGGTAACAGTCTGAGATAAGTGAATGAGAGCTAGTTGGAGTGATGACACCACACCTACTGTTATTTGATCCCAAGAGGTAGTAGTTGTAGTCATCGTAGTTAGTTCGTTTAGTTTTATCAGTAGCAGTTTCGTTAAGTTGTTATTAGTGAGTAGAAAAGGCAAAAGACAAACATCGGCGAATCGTCTTGAGCGAAATTGGACTACAGAGGTGTAGGCTGTGCGTCGCGCGGCGGATACCCGCGCCGCGACGCCATTGCGGCTGCTGGTTTTGACACTGCTGCCGCCGGCGCTTCTGGTCCGATCACCGTACTGCCTCCGTACAGTACCGGTGTTTATCGCTCAAAGTCAATAAAGGATGGTGAGCAGCACCGAAGCATTACGGAGGAGAAGGGGGTGGTCATCCGAGAGACCAACCAAAGAAAGTGTTTGTCGTGTGTACGAATGGAAAATACCCAGCCAGTTAACTCCTCGGATGGGCTGAAGAAAATTATCAGAAGGCGTCGGAAGGACCCTGGACTTAATTCAGTGAAACGGCCTAGCGTAAGTAAATCTTACAAGCATGGGTTTTTTATTTTATTTACCTACTGTTGAATGCACATGCACAAATATATATTTACTTTTTATTCATACTGCCCAGCACCGTGCTTAGGGCACCCGCAGACCCCGAAATTTTGGAGGGGGGGGCAAGCTCCATAGTGGCTGCTTGGACCCTTGCAGACCCCGCTATTTCGGATGGGTGGCCCAAGCTCCCCAGGGGCCGTTTGGGCTCCCGCAGACCCTGCAATTTCGGATGGGGGACCCAAGCTACCTAGGGGCTGCAAGGCTCCTTGGCTTCACAGATCTCTTGTAATTAAAATAATTACCAAATCAATTATTTGAATTAACTAGAAAATCACACTTAAAATATACACCTATCAATCCATCTCTCTGTCTGTCTATCTCTCTTTCTTTCGAAATATATATATATATATATATATATATATATATATATATATA
>JAUZSX010218707.1:0-15799 GCA_034780655.1 Idiosepius hallami
TAAGAGATTTAAATAAATGTAAAAAGAAAGTTTTAATTACTTTTTAACTTTTTCTTTCTTTCAGATATACAACCAATAAGAGATTTAAATAAATGTAAAAAGAAAGTTTTAATTACTTTTTAACTTTTTCTTTCTTTCAGATATACAACCAATGTGGCTGTGAATTGAACAATTCCCTATTAAAGGCTAAAACAGATCTTAAAATAAGTTGTTATAATTTCATTGCAATCAGTTTTCAGACAATCCAAACATTAAATTCCTTTACAGGAGGAATTACAACAACTTTAGAAAAGATTATTGAGCAAGACCTTAATGAAAATGAAACAAATGGTAAATATAGTGGTGGTTTATTTAATTATTGATTTTTAATAAGGTTTTATGATATGCTATCTTTAGATTGGTCTTTTTATTCTGTATCATTTCTATCTATCTATCTATCTATCTATCTATCCCTTTTTATCAATTTATCTATCTCTCTATCTAGATTGCTCTTTTATTCTGTATCACTTCTATTTTATCTTTCTATCTATCTATCTATCTATCTATCTATCCCTCTTTATCAATTTATATATCTATCTCTCTATCTTTCTCTCTCTCTCTATTTCTATCTATCTATCTATCTATCTATCTATCGATCAATTTCTATCTATTCATCACTTTCTTTCTATCTATCTATCTATCTATCTCTCTCTCTTTCTATCTATCTATCTATCTATCTCTCTTTCTATCTATCTCTCTTTCACTCTCTCTATCTTTTTCTCATCATCTATCTATCTCTTTCTTTCTATCTCTCTCTCTTCCTATCTCTTTATCTATCTTTCTTTCTGTCTATCTCTCACTCTTCCTATCTATCTCTTTTTTTCTCATTATCTATATCTCTCTTTCTATCTCTCTCTTTCTATCTCTCTCTTTCTATCTATCTATCTATCTATCTATCTCTATCTATTTATCTCTCTTTCTCTCTCTATCTATCTATCTCTCTCTATCTATCTATCTATCTCTCTTTCTTTCTCTCTCTCTCTATCTCTCTCTCTCTCTCTCTCTATCTCTCTCTTTCTATCTCTCTAAGTTATCGGCAAACGCCTTCGAGATTTAAACAGTGTCTTCTTTGCCTAATTTTCTCATTTAATTAAGTGAATCGTCTAAATTAAGAAATGGCTGTGGGCTTTTTTTTACCACCAAAAAAAAAAGGAGAGAAAAATAGAAGAAAAAGGGGAAAAAATGAAAGAAAAACCATCCCCGATTGTCACATGCAGTGTTAACGAACTGCACCAGTTAAATATATATCAGGTAAGGTTTAAAAAAAAAAAAAAAGAAAAAAGAAAAAAAAAGAAGTTGGAGTAAATAAAGAATTAACTTAGGATTAACTTTTAAAATACTTTAGCCAGAGTTCAACCATCTAAAACGGCGTAATTAGGATTCGAATTTTCAATCATTTTTTTAGGGGAGGTGGGGTCACATACATACCCGAAAAAAAACTTTTACAACGCCAAAAATAGGAAGGAACCTATTCCAAAATACAATTAGAAGATTGACTGATTGATTGATTTGTTTAACGGCATATCAGCCATTTTAGGTCATTTGATGCCGAATCTTCTTTGAATATTAACATATGGTTTTTATAAGGGGAGCTTTTTTTTTTAAAAAGGGTTTTGGATATATATATTTAAATATATATTGATCAACAGTGTAGATTGTTTTTACTGAATGGGGGGAATTTAGATCTTAGAGTATAGTTTGGTTTCTTTTAGGAATTGTAGGATTTTGTTTGGGTTAGTGTTGTTGAAAAGGTCTTTCAAACTATTAGCTTGGTAGAATTTTGATCTGGTTGATTCGAGATCTTGGCAGTTGATAAGTATGTGTTTCACTGTGAGCAGTTCTTGGCATGTATTGCATGTTGGGGGTTCTTCGTTTTTTAGAAGATATGAGCGAGTAATATGGGTATGGCCTATCCTTGCTGGATGATATTGTTTTTTTAAAACTCTCCATTTAAATTTACAAGTGCCTTGCCTTCACTCATTTATGTGTTTAGAAATAATACTGGAGAGTATTTGATGTTCAAACCAGGCATGTTCGATTATCCTTGCTGGATGAAATGGGTTATTTGTGAACTATCCATTTAAAGTTAAAAATGCCTTGCCTTCACTCACTCATGTGTTTAGAAATAATAATGGGGAGTATTTGATGCGGTCTTGTCGTGTTGCATAAGACACAATGAAGAGAGTTCTAAATGTGCTTCTTGAGAAACCAGATTTGGAAATCTATTAATCATATTTGCTCAGAACAACACCTATTTCCAAGAAAAGACGACACTGAGGAAATAATTAAAATTAAAATAAATGCATATAAATAATAATGCAATAAATAAAATGCATAAAAGTCAGAGAGATGCCCAGTGCCATGCATAATCACATAGCGGTTCCAATACAGAATGCGTCTTGCAGCCCCTATACTCTCAAAAAGGCAACTTGCACTTCCCCAACATACTGGAGGCTTCGACCAAAATTTGTATATACATACATACATACATACATATATATATATATATATATATTATATTTTCTTGGTGAGCATCAACCAAAGTTTTGCACAAGGCCATTTTTACTTGCTCTTACCCAGGCTTTTTACAATTGGTGTTACCCTTCACGTAGATGAGCTGCTCTTCCGAGTTAACGAACTCCATCTGCCTCAGAGAGCTAAAGGTATATGCAACGGTTTTGACTGGGATTTGAACTCGCATACTACAATTCCAAAATCCAAGCTTTTACCACTGCTCCACATTGGCTGCTAATTGATTAGAGCAATAAAAGAGGCTCATACTTTTCTCATGGATATTAGCCTACAAATGGCTAGAACACAAAAACTGTAAATTGAAATGACACTGTAGGGACACTTAACCCCTATGCAGCTAAACATGAAGGAGGAGAAATATCTTCCAATGATAGCTCGGTAAATTATCAAATACATCCAATTAAAGATGATCTCTTGTTGAAACCTTAGAAATAAAAGAACCTCTTTGAGTTTTACATTGATTAATATAACAGGAATTGAGGGCAAATCTTTGTAAAATCCCTTGCATCTTGTCACACTATGTCCCTTTGGATTTAGAAGGCTACTTTGTTTTGCAGCTGCTTTTTAATATTTTTTTTTTCAGACATGTAATTATTTCTATTTCTGTGTTTTTGATGTTTTTCTCCAAATTTCTTTCTGCTTTTCTTTCTCTAACTGTTTTTTTTTTTTATTTCTTTCATTATTTTTTTTTTCATTCCTATTTTCAGAAAATAAAAACATGGCATTTGTTTTTTATTTTCTCTGTTCATCTGGAAGCTATTTATCTTTCTCCCGTTTTCTTTCATGCTTATTAAATCTTCATTTTTATTTCTATTTTTTTTTTCATAAAAAAACGAATCTTTTTTTTTGTGTTGTTTTTTTTTTTTTTAATTTACTTTTCAAATTCATTTTTGTCGTCAAAATTTCCATAAAGAAACCTTTTACTCAGCTCGCTTCTCCGTTCTGACATTCTTCAATGCATCGCACCTCAAAACAGACTTTCATTTTTTTTTGTGGTGGGTGGGTTATTTCTCTTTAGAGCTTTGAATTCCTCCTCCTTCCCACCATTTTTAATCAATACTTTTTTTTTGTTTTTAAAAAAACATTTCTCTATTTTTTCTTCTTTCTAGTTTAATTTACTTTTTTCAAATAGTAATTCTTTGACGAAGAAAAAAAATGATTTTTTTCCGCCTAATTTATAGAAAAAAAAAAGATGGCTGTAAAATTGAAACAAATGATAGCCTTAAATCCACACACACACACACATATGTATATATATATATATATATATTTATTATCGTCGTTGGCTCCTATTCGTATCCTAGTATTGGGTTCTGTCGTCAGTTGGGTGGGTGCCTATTCCATGGCGGAAGAGCCCCAGACAGTGTTCACATTGAAAGGTAGGGAGATGGGGCTGTTCTCCCTCTAGTCTTCTTCTCCCAGCCTCTTCTCTTTTTTTTCTTCCCTCCTCAAAGTAACTACTGCCATGGTGTACAGAATTCCTCCATGTCACTCTGTCCCTGGCAGCCTCTTCCCACAAGGAGTGGTCGATGTCGGTTGCTGTCAAAGTGCACTTCAGCTGGTCTTTGTACATGTTTTATCTGGTCACTAAATAGCAGTCATCAGTTACTATATATAATTTTATCGGGAGGATTAATAATCCATCAAAATTTTCAGCTAAAGGTCAGTTCTAAATGATATCTATTGTCAGTGAGGGCTGATATAGCATCAAACTTAGTAATTAAGCGTCATATAATACTTGGGCAGAGACGGTGGAGCATTGGTAAAAGCTTGGGCTCTGGAATCGTATGACACGAGTTCAAATCCCAGTTGAAACCATTACTTTCACTTTAGCAGCCTCGGGCAGATGGGACTCATTAACTCGGGAGAGCAGCTCATCTAGGTGAAGGGTAACACCGAATTTAAAAAGCCCAAGTAAGAGCACATAAAAATGGCTTTGTGCCAAACTTGGGTTGGTGCTCACTAAGTAAATATAATATAATACTTGAAAGTAAAGATTGTATTAAATTTGATAAATTAATACCAACTCTAATGCATAAAAATTGTCATATCTAAGAGTTGTGTTTTTGCAAGCAGAAATCAAAGCTGGTGTATCAAAGAAAATTTGAAGTTCTTGACAAAACATTTTGGTTCTATGTAAAATTAAAGATTAGCATAGCGATATTCAAAACAAAGCCATTTGGTGCTTTTTTTGTTCTGACGAAAAATAATTTTTCCTTCTTTTGAAATTGTAATTCTTTTAAAAAATTTAAGTTATGACAGATTTATCAAAGCATGTTATTTGATTCTCTAAATTAAAAAAAAAACAACAAAAATCTATATAATTGGGTTGGTGCTCACCAAGTAAATAATAATATATAATAATATATATCGAGAGAGACAGGCGGAAAGAAAGACGGATTCATAGATGTATATTTTAAGTTTGATAATGATTTTTGAATCAATACTAACAATGAATTATTTTGGCAATTTTTTTGCATTCCCATCTGTGAAACCATGGAGCCTTGCGGCCCCTAGGGAGCTTGGTATGGCCCTGCTAAAATCAATAAGCTTTTTCGAAAAAAGCAAAAAGATGGACTCCATTACAGAAACATTAAATAAATGGCTTCTTGAATTACCAAAAGGTATTTTGAAAAAAAAATTTCAGTCTGAATAATTAAAGTTACCTTTGCTCGAGCAGTTCAACTTAAATTTCCAACAATTTAAAAAATATATAAAAAATTGAAGAAAATTCCCTATAGTCAAAACCTATTATTTGCAGAGTTTTATCTTATCAGTTATACATCTCAACTTTACTTTTCAGTGAAGTAATTTTTAAATTGATCTTATGCGTTTCCGAAACAAGCACTTTTCTCCCTGTTTACACAGCTATGACAATATTTATTATGCATTCAATAATCTCTCATTCTTGAACTAAAAATTGGAGGATTTGAAGATTAGCTCTTGGCTTGGTTTTAATGCTTTTATGCTTTTTGGGATGAGGCTTGAAGATTTGTACAACTATAATTCGAACTGTTGTCCTCACCCTCATCATTGCTATATTCACAATTCTTGGGATGAGGCTTGAAGATTTGTACAACCATTATTCGGACTGTTATCCTCATCCTCGTCATTGCTATATTCACAATTCTTGGATTGAGGCTTGAAGATTTGTACAACCATTATTCGGACTGTTGTCCTCATCCTTATCATTGCTATATTCACAACGTTTAATGCTTTTAGTTTCAAACATTCTTGTTGTGCTAAAATGCCACTCTAAAAAAATTCATATTCGATATAGTCATTGGTGTAGCTAGAGTAACTGTCACCTGGGGCCAGTGCCGTGCTTAACCACCTTGCTGCCCCGACGCAGAATGTGTCTTGTGGCCCTCTTTCCCCTCATAAAAGTTGCTACCTAACATACTAGAGCCTTCAATCAAAGACTATATATACATACATATACAAATATATATTTAGAGAGAAAGAGAGATAGAAAGAGAGATGGATGAATAGGTGTATATTTTCAAGTTTGATAAGGATTTTCATAACATAATTACTAAAATCCACTATAAAATAAATTCATTCACAGGAAAAAATGCGACTCGAAAAACAAACTTTAGAAAAAATGGAAATAACTTTTTATTTTACTTTTAACACGCTGTTGTGTGTGTGTGTGTGTGTGTGTGTGTGTGTGTGTGTGAATACACATTATTTTCCCTTGGGTTTTTATTTTGGTTAAATGATTTAAAAGTTCTTGGTGTAGTACTCATGCACGTGCAGGCTTGACTTTTCTTACCCACTGTGCTCTCAATAACAATCTGGGCTGTAGGTTTTCAGAACTGTTCTTTGGGGACTGATCTCTATGTCAAAACAATCACATATTTATATATTTTCAAATATATATTTTAAGAACAATCTGATGTCACCAATCACCAGTTACACTAACCATTCAAAAATGTGTGCCTTGAATATTTTATCACAAATGTCACCCAACTGCATGGTCAAATCACCCTATGAAATGATTCTGACATTGATCAGGAAGTTTTGAAATTTATTGCAAAAACACTTCTGAAATAGATTAGAGATGAGAGAAACCTACAGAGCCCTAATAAAGAACTGATGGAGCAACACCACTTCTTTTATTCTTGATTATTGGGGTTGTTGGGAAAAACCCAGGAGAGCTATTGGTTAATATATAATTAAATTTCAGCTCCCATGCAATTGCGGGGACTGTGGGGTCCTAAACACAGCCCCACAAATGTTTACACATTCATATCTATGGAAAGTTTAAGAACAACATTGTCTTTTTTACTGTTACACCCAGTAGTGCATTGGGCAGGAAATTTGTTCTTTTACTGTTTCCATAGCATACCTGTTTTATGAGAAACAGTCACTAGCCCTATGATCAACCCCAACTCGAGGACCTTTTAGGGCTTTTGTAATCAGTGTTGCTCTTCATGAGATACTCTCCTGAGTTAATGATCCCCATCTGCCAGAGAATGGTTTTGACTGGGATTTGAACTTGAGTAATACGATTCCATAGTAGAAACTTTTACCCATGTTCTAGCTAGCCGCCTGAAGAAAAACATTGAAGTAATCTGATCTTTGTTTGTAAGAAGCCAATGCTACGTAACAACATGTGCCTTAGATTGAGAGAAAACAAGATTTCTGGCAAAAATAATTGACAATGTAATGCAACCTTGTATCCTATTATTCCAAAGCAAAATCCAAGTATCTAATAACACAATCGCTCAAACAGCTTACATAGAAGCATTTTAGGATAAAAAGAAAATGAAAGGAAATTAATGAAGACTATTTCACATTAATTTAAAAATACTATTTTCACTTATTCAATTCAGATAATCTCTTTGGAAAGAATAATTCTCTAATTAAAATACTTAGAAATCAAATTACAGTCACAAATTCTTTACTTGTAGTCAATATCTAACTCATGTGTGTACCTGTCCAAAATAGTGGATTTTATTATCACCGAAGTTGATAAAATAATCTGAATAAATAAATAAGGTTAAGTATATTTCTTTGAGAAAATTATAAATAATGCAGACAGTTTTAGGGTCTGGGGTTCAATTCAAAATCCTAGCTATTCATTTTTGCTTTTAATCTCTATAGTGTGACAATACATACAAATAAAATAATTAATAAGCTTAGGTCATTATTACAGAAGAAATTTTGTATATGAATAATCAAACAGTAGGAGAACAACCTGTAAAAAGTGAGCTCAAATGACGTCCAGGTCAGATATACTACTATCCAAACAAGACATGATCTGCTTTATTCTCCTCTTCTCTTCTCTGTCTGCTACTGCTTCTCTCTCTCTCTCTCTCTCCTACTCTCCTTTAACTACCCTTGACTGGCAAGTTTTTTTGTACCCAGTCTATCAGGACTGTCGATAAGATGTCTATTGCCAGTAGACAATTCTGCTGGGCACACTCCTGCTAAGCTACTCGTAATATATTAAGATGAATAAAATAAAGTATTTCTTTTAGAGGTTAATATTTGTATTCACTTTATTATTCAAACACCCAAACATAGAAACATTACAAACCTAAGAGCATCAAACACACTTTTATGGCCAAATAGATCAAGAATTTTTATCTATCGTGAAAAATACAATTACAAGATTGTATTTGATCTAACTGAGTGAAAAAGATTGAACTTTTTTTAATTCCTAGATAACAGTCTGAGTCAGGAACTGCGTTTAATTTGTTTGAATTATTTAAAGAAAAATTATATTGTTTCAATTGATTTTATTCAAAAGATCTAAAGATCATTGCAAGAGTTTCAAAGTTAAGTGGATTCATGTATGAGATTTTACTTGAGCTTTGATGACTATTTGAGCTTGAACCACAACAAAATGTCTATAACCTTTTGTTAAAGCCAATATTTAACTTTTCTTTCTGAATGGCCTTAGGTTTTAGATAATCAAGATGTGAAATTAATTGCTTTGTCATTGTTAAGGAATTTAAGTTATCTTTACTGATCAACTGGAATAAACCTGTGACAGAGTGAACCCTTAACTGTACAAGAGTTTGCTCCCTTGTTTTAATTGTCATTATTATTGTACTTCCTCAATAAGGCTGGTAGAATAAACATCATAAAACCATACTTTGTGTTATTCTTAATTACTTATAACCAATCAACATGCTAATATTACAAAACCAGTTGACTTAAATGCATTTTAATATTTAAATCATTGTCTTTTGAATCCTGACAAAAGCAAATGTTGAACCTAAGAAAACTGTGTTACTTGTGCTGTTTGTAACCTTGAAAAGAAAATTGTTAAACCTTAGTAAATATTGAGTTTTAAAACAAAATTTATCATCTTATCAATTTAACAATAAAAATTTATATTTTGGGAGAGTTGTAGCACTGTGAAAAATGTCACTGAAAGAAAGACTTAGACAGTAGGTAATAGATCAACGTTATTGCATTAATTATAAAAATGTAACATACACAAAGGTAGTTCAACCATTAGGTATGAAAGTTGTGGTCTCATGTGGCAATGAGTTATCTTTCCCCTGAGCATGCTAAGCTCATTTGAAGATAGAGGAGTCAGAAGAGTCTATATTGGGTGCAATAGGATAGAACCTCATGACAGAAAATTTTGTCTCTTTCAAAACTGTGATTGTGTTACCAAGAAGGAAATGTGATACTTAAAAGAAATAAATGTGATATACAAAAGGGTAGTTCAACCATCAGATTTTGGACAGCAGGTAATGGATCAACGTGATTGTATTAAATAGAAAAAAGTAACATTCACAAAGGCAGTTCAATCATTAGGTATGACAGTTGTGTTCTCATGTCGCAATGAGATATTCTTCCTCTGAGCATGCTAAGTTCAGTGGAGATATTATATTTACTTGGTGAGCACCAACCCAAGTTTGGCACATGGCCATTTTTAAGTGCTCTTACCAATTTTTAAATTCGGTGTTATCCTTCACCTAGATGAGCTGCTCTCCATAGTTAACGAGCCCCATCTGCCTGAGGCAGCTAAAGGTGAATGCAATTGTTTTGACTGGAATTTGAACTCGCGTACTATGATTCCAGAGCCCGAGCTTTTTACCAATGCTCCACCGTACTACCAAGATGACTTTGTCGATTATGTCATTTAGACTTTCAGAACATTTCTAGAGTATTGAAACCATTTTTAAAAAATGTGGATTTCATATATTTATGCATGAAACGAAAAATGCATCACAACACAAGAAAATTTAGATTTCTTATTATACTTTTGTCGATTTGGGCCAAAAGAGATGATATAATATGGGATATATAATCTATAAAATCATATACTAGTCAAGTCAATTTACAAAAAAAAGCCCTCAACCCCCCAAAAATTATAACAAAAGGTTTTTTTAACGGATTCTGATAGGTTTAAATGTACTATTTAACATAAAAAATATACCCCTCTATGACCCCGGAAACGTGTTTTTTTCAAGATGGCGTCCAAGGTGGTCACCGAAACGTTTAAACGATCATAACTCTATAACAACCAACTCAATTTTGTGATTTTAGTGTCTATTCCTACATTTTTGGGGACAACGAACACATTAAGATCATAGAAAATGACCCTCCAAAAAGTGTTTTTTTAAGATGGCTTCCAAGATGACCACCAAAACATTTTAACGAGTATAACTCTATAACTATCAAACCAATTTTTATGATTTTAGACACTGAAAGGACGAACTGCAAACCCGTTGTTTTTACTTTAATAACTTTATTCAACAGCTATGTGTTTTCCGACTGCTGTCTCTCTCTCCCTATTTTGCCTCTCAGTCACAGTTAGAGAGGGTTTCCAACTGCATGGCGAAAGTGTATATTTCTACGTTGCCTGTCAATTGTCGCTTGCTTGCTAGCTTTTCGAGTGCTTCCAAGTATGTTTGTAACCACACTCTGGACCAGTCGTCTCTTTTTTTATCTTCTTTCTCCTTTTTGCTTTTATAAAAATTCCTGATTTTCTCTGACGTCAGCTTTTACACACTCTTGGCTTTCGGAGTCCTTGTTCTAAGTCCGGTATTCGGGGTATGTACTTAATGACATCAGAGCTCCACAGCTCATTGCTTGCATACCCGAGCCATCGCTAGTTCAATCCCCACTGATGGCTTGCATCTTGTTACATTGAATAAGAAAATTATATTTAAAAATATCCTCTCTCTCTCTCTCTTTCTCTCTCTCCCTAAGTCCGGTATTCGGGGTATGTAGTTAATGACATCAGAGCTCCACAGCTCATTGCTTGCATACCCGAGCCATCGCTAGTTCAATCACCACTGATGGCTTGCATCTTGTTACATTGAATAAGAAAATTATATTTAAAATTATCCTCTCTCTCTCTTTCTCTCTCTCTCTCTTCCTTTCTTAATCTCTCCCTATCTCTCTCTTCCTTTTTTCTCTCTCCCTGTCCCTCTCTCTCTCTCTTTCTCCGAGTCTTTTTTAAGTGACCTGTCAAGAATAGAACAATTTTGGAGGTACTGTTTATTTTGATATGATATTTTATGACGAAAACAATTGAAAAGTTTCATCAGAGGAAAAGTGTATTTATTTGATAGTTTATATAAGTATGACAAACTTAAAAGTTTTATTGTCTATTTGATGAATCGTAACATTATAGACAGACCAGATAAACAATAAACAAAACAAAACAAAAGTAATGAAAACAATATACAAATATCAAATATTATTATGTTATAAGGATAACAAACACATTTGTAAATTTATAAACCCATACTGGGCTGTTTATTTCATTACAGTAATGAAATAAACAGCCCACTGATGAGCTGCAGTGTGCAGTGAAACGCAAAGCATATGGATTTATAAACTTACAAATGTGTTTGTTATCTTTATAACATAAAAATATATGATATATATATATATATATATATTTAAAACTATTAACCGTAGTGATTTGACTGTACAAAAGCGTGGATAAGAATGGATGGTCACCTATTTGTTACACTGCTTGGCATTCCTAACTTCCCACCAATCTAAATGATGAACAAGTTCGATGTTGCTCTAGCGGGAAGGATTGTTAGGATTCACACCTTTCCCAAGGGTATTAGTCCAATAATGAACGACTGTTATTCAAACTCGAATCCTACGATTCCGAAGTCCGACTTGCCTACCCACTAGGCCAAGTGGACTCCCCCCCCCTGCTTTAAAAAGTCGTTTAAGAATTTTTTTTTCTCGCCTGTTGTTTTCGCCTCAAAAGGACAGTCACGTCTTCTGTGTTTGTTATCGACACGTTCTAAAATCCCAAAGGCAAACCAAGCTCTCGATGCAAATCTAATGCAAACACGTTGCGGGTAAGTGATGGGTAGCCGGGTGGCTGGGGGAACGAAGCACACCCGGATAGGAAAGAATATAGTTACTTGATCGAGCACGAACCCAAGTTAAACACTAGGTCATCTTTATATCTATCTAACATACTATTAAAACTCTAATCTTCGCGTTTGTTGGGTTCTACATCTGATTTGAATTTACGGGCATGCTCGGGGCTAGATCAAGTAGGTGCTATATTTCCAGAAGAAAATATGAAATTGAACTGTGAACACTTGTAGTCTTAAATGGTCACCCATCTAACTAGTGGCCATGGTCGACGTTGCTAATTTCGGTGATCTAATGAAAACCGGTGTCCTCAATGCTACTTTATCGTATAAATCATTTCACCATTTTACAAGTGGTGATTCTTGCTAACAATAAGATATTATTGAAGAATATTTCTGTCTTTAATTGACTATTTTGTGATTTTACCATTTCTTTTAATTCTTTACTTATTAGTAGGGCTGTGATAATATGCTTTTATTAAAGATTATTCTTGTCGTTACTTGACTATTTTGTAATTTTACCATTTCTTTGAATTCTTTACTTAGGGCTGTGATAATATGCTTTTATTAAAGAATATTCTTGTCACAGACTTGACTATTTTGCAATTTTATCATTTCTTTTAATTCTGTGATTATTACTAAGATGACAACATGTTTTTATTCAAGAATATTCTTGACAGCCCAAATAGCAAGGGATATGGCAAGCACATTTTTAATAAAAGCATATCACAGCTTTAGTCATGACTCGGTTATTGTTGAGTGTAAGTTTTGGAAGCGTGGAAAGAGAACCCGAAGAGATGCGACACCATACAGTCTTTGACTTAGATGAAGCGAAGCCACTCTGAAGCCTTAAGAAGAGACTTGTCACTCACCCCATTGTAAGCGACTGGCCACAAACAGGGCGGTGCAGTCCACTAGGAACATTCTGTACACAGTCAAACTTGGGAATCGTAAAACGTGAGTTCGAGTCACAGTCTTTTCATTTGCATTCATAATTGTATTAATACCCTTTAGAAAGATAAAATATACCCATGTTCTCTCTAGTTGTGGACTAAATAGTTATTTTTTGCTTTGCGTTTACAGACATATTAAGCTTTTGAGGCCTTTTAAGGTCAAGAGCAATTATTTTTTTATAAAGATTATTTTGTATAATAATACAACTTGCAATATTTACTCCACAGAGGGTGGAATGTGAGGGTTCATACCTTTCCAAATGGTATTGGTCTAAAATTTGAGCACAAGGAATAGTGCATATTTTGTTGTGCAAAAAAAAGTACGTTTATAAAAAAATTGATTGATCTCGGCATAAAATGACTTAAAGGGTTAATATGTCGTAAAACAACAGAAACCAAACAATTAAAGTAACAACGAGCAAATGCAGAGCGTGACTTGCGGTCAATAAGGGTTTTCTTTAGGGGGGGAGGTCTTTTTGAAGTTTCTTTCTTCCTTTCTTCCTCTCTTCCTTTATTTCTTCCTTCCTTCCTTCGTCCCTTTCTTTCTTTCTTTCTTTTTCTTTTCAGCTTTTGTTCGAAATTGATACAACTTATTCCAAAGTTATTGAAAGAAGGGGGAAAAGTGGGGGTCTTTTTTCTTTTTTCTTTTTTTCTTTTCTTTTCATTCTTTCTTTTTTTTTTGTTTATCCCGGGCAACTCGATGAGATGTTCCATTGTTCAAGAGAAAAGAAAGGAGACGTTGAGAAGAATTGGGTGAGGAGGGTAAGGGGTGGATTTGAAGAGGGCAGGGGGTTTGGGGTTAGATAATAAAAGGGACGAGAGAGAGAGATTGAGAGAGACAGAGAGAAATAGAAAGACTGAGTGAGAGAGTGAGAGAGAGTGTGTGTGTTTGAGAGAGGGAGAGAAAAAAAAAACAAGAGAGAGAGACAGAGTGATAGAGAGAGACGGACAGAGAGACAGAATGAGAGAGAGTGTGAGAGAGACGGAGAGAGAGTAGGAGACAGTGTGAGTGAGTATGTGGGTTTAAGAGAGAGAGAGAGATAGAGAAAAAAAGAGAGAGAGTTTGATAGAGAGAGAGAGAGAGAGAGAGAGAGAGAGAGAGAGAGAGAAAGAGATGTTGACATAGTGGGGAGATCAAACAACCCCACCCTGACATACCCTACCCAAACGCACCTCCCCCGTCTTCTCAGGTTGGATTACGTTCTTTCTTCAAATATAGAAAAAGGACAATTCAGGACCTGAATGAATTAAATACAAAATCATTATCAGTTCCGTGATCAGGAAGAACTAAAATTATTATTATTATTATTATTATTATTATTATTAATTCCAATGTTATTGTTCTCTGAATAATACAATGTGTGTTACATAGGTCGATAACACTAAGATTTTTCTTATAGCTCTCTTCCTGTTAGACAGGAAGCCGGGCCAGCAATCTTAATTGTTTATCATTCCACCCTTTCACACACATAAGGACATACACAGACACACACGGATACAGAGAGACTCACGCAGACACACAAATACAATAAAACATACACAATGAATCACATACTAAATACACACACATTCAAACACACAAACACACTCACACAACAAAGTCAAACACACATGGAAAACTGAGTGCCTTAATAGGAACATACACAAAGGCAGGACCATGCTTAAGTCCACTACAAGACACGCTGTTAGTCTGGGAAAAATGGCGTGGTCCTTGCACCCTGGGAGAATGTAACGGTTTCATGAGTGTAGCTTAGGGCCCTCTTAATACGGTTCTGCGTGCCAAATAAAGTCCAAATGAGTTAAATTTTTGTTAACATGCAGAACAGTGTTTAGGGGACCCTAAGCTACACTCTGAACCCACTTATGCTTTTCTCTACTAAATTCATTTCTAATGCTTTTCTTTACTAAATTCATTTCTAATGCTTTTCTCTACTAAATTCATTTATAATGCTTTTCTCTACTAAATTAATTTCTAATGCATTTCTCTACTAAATTCATTTCTAAAGTTTTTCTCTATTAAATTCATTTCTAATGCTTTTCTCTACTAAATTCATTTCTAAAGCTTTTCTCTATTAAATTAATTTCTAATGCTTTTCTCTATTAAATTCATTTCTGATGCTTTTCTCTATTAAATTCATTTCTAATGCTTTTCTCTATTAAATTCATTTCTAATGCTTTTCTCTACTAAATTAATTTCTAATGCATTTCTCTAGTAAATTCATTTCTAAAGCTTTTCTCTACTAAATTAATTTCTAATGCATTTCTCTAGTAAATTCATTTCTAAAGCTTTTCTCTACTAAATTTATTTCTAATGCTTTTCTCTAGTAAACACGATAAGATGATATTTTGGTTGCTGAAGGGTGGAGACCCGTTGAAATTCACTGACGAATGTCAACTGAGTAAGGTGCCACAACTTTCAGCCGAAAATGTCTACAAGTGATCTAAATTGTTTAAAGAAGGATGGGACGGTGTTAAGGATGAAGACAGACCTAGGAGGCCAACAGAAATGAGATCCCATGGGGTGATTGAATCAGTCAATGTCTGCAAGGAGGGTGACAGTGGATGACATTGCAAGGACTTAAAGCTTATCTATGGGGACAGCACACAAAATTGTCAATGATAACCTGGTTATTTGAAAAAAAGAATTCTATTAAATAGAAAGGCAGTAACGTACATCTACAAATTCAAATGGTCTGAATCATTATATGATAATATTATTCTGAAGAGGTCTACGTATAAAAGAATGTTTTTTAATAGCTTTTGTGGTTTTATATTTTAGACTATCAGGGTGCAGAGCAGGGTTTCCCAATATTTTTCGGCAAACGACCCCTAATACACCCCCTTACTACATGCAACCTTACATAATTATGTTAGTTGTAGTGGTAGTACATAATTAAAGTGAAAATAAATAATTGAATATTCATATAGTTTATTCAACAAAATTCTACACTGTCG
>JAUZSX010218817.1:0-15799 GCA_034780655.1 Idiosepius hallami
AACAAATTTGATTTATTTTTTCTATCAAAATAATTATATATATATGTAGTGTGTGTGTGTGTGTGTGTGTGTGTGTGTGTGTGTGTGTGTGTGTGTGTGTGTGAATTAGAAGTATTGCCTGGGACCTGGGTCTTGCAACTAAAGCAGTTAAGGAAGCCAATTTTATAGGAAAGCATTTAATGCTTTTCCCAACTAAATTCATTTCAAAAGCTTTTCATTAAGGTAGTTCAGGAGGCATATTATATAGAAAAGCAGTACTGTACAAATTCAAATTTTAGTGGTCTCAATAATTTTTTTTAATAACTATTGTGTCATTTTCTCAACAACTCTACATATAAACAGGATATTTTCTTTAAAAAATAACCATTGTGGTGTCAGGTTACAGGATGTAATGTTCCATATAACTATAACAATCTGTTTTTCATATTATAATAATGTATACATACATATATATATATATCTTTTTTTCCTAATCTTGCATAACTCGTTTGGATTATTGAGAAAGACTATCAGGTTTTTATTTTAAAAAGAATGTTTTAGCTTTTGATAAGGAGTGAAAGTCTAGTCAAGTAGTGGGCTTTGGAATTATAAGCAAATTAAAATACAAACCATCTAATAATTCTCTTTCATCGTGTTATGGTAGACTTACTTACACTTACATAATAAACTCTCCCTTTTTTTAAGTATAAGTCTTAGAAACTGGGATGAGGTTAAAGTCAACAGTTCTACATGCTGTTAGTATTACTACTACATGTAGGTTGGTGCATTGTTCATTAATGCAATTGTTCCACCAACTTCCTTTGGTTATGTGTCTGGTATTGACCACAACATCTATTGCCTTTCCCATTACACACAAAAAAAACAGAAGACCCTTGCCAAAAATACTTGTTCTCTTTATCAAATATGCATTGAGTTTGATATGCTAATAAACAAAAGCTAAACTCAAAGACAATGCTTTCTTCAAGAGAAGCAAGAATCTTTAAACCCTCAATTAGAAACATGATAGTAGGTATTCATGAAATCAAATATCTACTTCCAAGAGACAGAAAACCATAATTATCCTGGTAAACCTTATTCCATAAAATCCTGGAAACCAATAACAATTTAGAGCTGACAATCTTTAAATTAGACCCTCTACACACACAAAAACACACTCACATATACACACACACACACATATATATATGTGTGTTTTTATTTGTTTTCCTTGTCTAGCATAAAAAATGGAATAATATAATTTATCAAACTATTTTGGTACTTTAGGTGGAAGATTGCCCCTTATCATTCATCAGTCAGAACTCCCATAGTGATGAATGAATTCCTTAGTGAAGAAACCATAAAATATACCCTTTGGCCAGAAAAACAAATAATCAGTGAAGAGGGTCAGAAGAGAGAACAAATATGGAAGGAGAAAAAGAAAGAAAATGAAAAGAGGAAGGAAAAGGAAATAAAAGAAAAAGAAAAGAACAAGTGGGGAAAAAAGTAAGCAAAGTAAAAGAAAATTAATCCGCATAAAAAAGACTAAAGAATTGATTATTAGTCAATGGAAGACTGGTAATTTTTTATGGTTAATGGCATCCTGGTGTACTTTCCTTATAATTAGCAGACACCAAATTGAATTAAGAAACTCATCAGAGATTAATTAAAGATAATATTTTCTTAAAATAAACATTATTAATATTATTCTTATAAAAAGAACAAATTCACTTGAACTCTGTTATTTCATCTATATTTGAAACCCTCTTTATTATTATTATTGTGCAATAATTGTTAGATTTAAAGATATTTTCATAGGGATAAAAAATAATTAGCAAAATTAATGATTTAAAAGAAAAAATTATCCAAATTGTGAACATCACACCACTGCTATAAAAAATACAGTTTTATGTTGAGATCAGTAACGTATAAGTCTTCAATACAAAGAAAATAATCTATTGTGTGTGTGTCGGTGTACCAACCTCTTGAGGTTTAGTTGGTTCAACCACTGAACACAAACAATTCATTGTGAGTCTAATGGGAATTTGATCTTCACAAGTCGACCCCAACTGCATGCATAGATGCCTGTCTAACCAAAGACTAAGGGTACATATACCCAGTGGTTTAATCACATCCCCAGACACTAACGTGGATATTTCCCACCACAGTGCAAGATACAGTAACTGGTATTTTTAATTGGTCACCCATCTAACTACTGAGCAGGCTTGACATTGCTTAACTTAGGTGATCTGATCCACATACACACACACGTATATGTATGTGTGTGTGTGTGTGTGTATACACACGCATATACACATTCAAATACAAAAAAATATCCTAATTGATGTATATGCACAGATATCGTTTAAAACCAAATGTGCATTCACAAATCAATATATATATATATATATATATATATATATATTGAAAATTGAATTTTTCCCAAACTGCATATATTTATTTTTAATAATATTAATAATTAGAAATATTAATATTTAATGATATTATTCAATTTAAAAAAGTTTTGAGAAAGAGAGTGGGAATAATGAATATGAAAAAAAAACATAAAAAGAGATATGATGATTTACAGTCCATAAAGAAAAAAAAGGGGAGAGAGAGTGAAAAAAAATGAGGAGGTTATGCTTGTGTAAATATGATCAATAAAATGAATTTTTTTAGACTAAGTCTGGAAAAGTTTTATTGTTAGATCTTGTGCTTTGTTTTCAGACACTTTTTTTCCAAATGGTTCATCTACAAAAAATTGTAAACAAAGCTAAGATTTTTTCCCCCCCTCAAATTATTTTATCTCTAAAAACTATTTTAATATTCATAACATTTACAAGCTAAACTAACATTTTTTAGTTCAGTGTCACACTGATTTAAAAACAAAAATAACGGAAGAAATATTACTATGATTTAAACCTTACAGCATCAAGATTTTTTTAATTCTAGAGGTTTTGAACATCTTATTTGATATGGGTGTATTTGGTTAGAAAGTAGAATGTTGTTGTAATGGAAAAATCTAATAGGAATAAACTAAAGTTCACAAATGTTTTTATCTTTGCATGCCTACATACAGTCATAGTACATGTCATAATTCTATGACATTGTTGCATTACAGGTTGAAAGAGAAAAAACAACCATTAAATGTCATTATGAGCAAATAATATTATTATCAAAGATTAAACTTTTTTTTATAGATTTTAATATCTTACAAAAAGTGTATCCTTCATACATGTCTCGTTTAAGAGAACTTTAATCCTCCTTAATCTTTTTTTTAACAAGACATTTATAAAGTATGGAACTCTACTGAAATCCATTAAAATATTTATAATAGAAATTTCTGTACAAATCGCAAAAAGGCTGTATCTTCTCTAGCTTTAATTGATAACAATCATTTTTCAAAATAGATGTTTTTTTTATGCAGAATTCCTTCTCAATCAAAATTATTTTCCAGCAGTGAGTTTCATTAACAAATCTTTTTAAAAAGTTAACTAATTAAACAATCAGAAAACTTTTCCTGGTGCTGGTCTCCATCTAAAAACAAACCTAAAATCAGAAATACTATTGAATAAATTTATAAAGTTAAAAAGGTCGAGAAGAGAGACCTCTTCTTTTTAGCACTATGAAAACAATTTGTCTGTCATGCATGGCTGGCTAATGAAACTTTTGATGCAGAATATCGAAAACATTTGTTGGATTTAATTTAAAGTGAATACTGAATAATTCAATGGCTTAAAAAAAATAACGAAAAAGTTTTTGTCAATTACAGTGAAAAGAAGGAAAACCACTTGTGTTTTTTAGCATATAAATAAATTATATTTTAGGGTTAGGATTGTAGAATATTTTTAAAAATGTTGAACATTTTTCAGAAAAGCCAAAAAAAGAACAAATAATAAGTCTGTTTCCATCAATTTTTATCTTATCTGTTATGAAAAAAGTGAAAAAGATACCAAGTTAGCTTTATTATTTCAACTGTATATGGATCCGTTTCATCATTGTTATGACTCATCAGAACGGTTTATGCTCGTAGATTCCTCCAGAGTAAGAACTGAAATCTGATTAACAGGTGTTTCAGTTGGCCACTCTGGCCACTCTACCAAGGAGCTGAGAGTTTGTGATTTTTTCTTTATTCCTAATGCTTCCAGATTGAATTTATTTCAATTACTAAAATTAAATAAAAGACACAAAATAGAGACTAATACTAACTCGGGCAATCAAAAGTCTAAAAAAGAGAATTGTATTAATTTAATGATGTTAATAGACTAACAATAACTCCAAAAGGAAATTAGATCCAGTCATTAAGTGTCTTCCCCTTCCATAAAAAAAGACACACATTGGATTGAGTTTCGAATGTAATCTAGATTTAATCCCAAGTTGGTGCATATCCAGACAAAGTTAAGGCTAGAAATGTATAGACAATCTAATTGGCCAGAATTTATTGGATATTGATGAGGTTATATGAACATGGCAAGAAATCAAGGGATATTCAGCTGAAAAGAACATTATGTTGACATGGAATAAATATATATATATATACAGAGAGATAGGCAGATAGATGGTTAGAAATGTTAAGAAAAGCTGTGAATGCCTAGATGATATTGATTTTATGTTACATATAAATATAACAAAATAAATATCAAACAAATATTCATGGCATTTCTAATTTATCATTTATAATCTAAACATCTTTATCTCATTCGACCAACAGTTATTCCAGTTTTTAGTATATATATATATATATATATATATATATACACACACACACAACTGTGCGTTATCAGAAGTTCCAATAAATATGAATGGTGCTACACAAGTCTTCACTACTATAAACAAATCTGTGTTATACTTGGTTTGGTGACAGTTATTCTTTGATTAAGTTTATTTATATGTAAAAAAACTAATATGTATGTAAAATAAAAAAAATATTTCATTTAACTACTATAATTAAACATTAAAAAAAATCACATTTTTTTTTCTCCTTTTTCATAGATAGAAGCCAATTAAAAAAAAAATTATCAACAGTTTCTTAACTTTTTGGAAGCAACTGTGTGTACATTTATTCTCCATTTGCATATATTTATTCATTCATTTATATTTGTAATAAGTTCTTAAATTTACAGAGAAATTATAATCTGAAAAAATATTTTACTTTCTATTTTTTTTTGCATTGAGCTTTTGTATTAAAATTTGGAACATTTACAAAAATGGTTTACAAGTCAAGTACAAAAAAAACTCTTGCATAAGAGTATTGGAGTACTTGAACAAAAAAAATGGCTATTTACATATCTATATATAAGAGTATATGAATTCCAACATTCCCTCCAGCTATTGTCATAAATAATGCACATTTTGTTATCTAAAAAAACTATGTGTAGAAAAAAATAACTTTTTCTCAAAAAATGATTGTTCTTGGTATTAAATGTTGTATTAAGATTGATAGAAGCCTGTGCCCCATTCCAACTCAGTTCAGTAACTCTTTGTAAGTTACCTGGTTTACATAAGAGATCTGCAACATCCATCAGTAAAACCATATTTTGGCAGCAGCTATGTTACATTGAGTTTTGGCCATGAAAGTCCATGACTCACAGTCACACGTGAGAGTTGACCATACTAAAGCTTTGATCAGGTGAAATTTGATTGGCATGAAGAGCTTTCAATTATTGAAAATGGTATTCATTTTGTTGTAAGCGTCTTTTGAAAGGCCGATTCTTCTTCGGATCTCTTTCCTGCACAGGGCGTCCAAAGTTATGTGCAATTACAGGTTGTTGAAAGGGGAAACCTGTTCGATGTCCACAGGACCATGGCAAATGTTGCATGTAAGCAGGGCCTCTGACCCCAAAATGACCATCACTTTAATATTCTTGCTATTGGCACAGAGCCCCAACCATTCGATGACATAGAGGACAGCATTGAAGAGTCATGAATCACAATTGCAATTAAATAACAAATCCCATACTTTTTGTTTTATTTAAATTATGTAAACAATTGCTCTTATTAATATTACCTATTCTTTAATACTACTAATAATTAAAAATGATATTAAACAATAACTACTAAGAGTCCTGAAGTAACTTTTTTAAAAGTTGAAATGCTACAAAAACTGGAGTGGTACCATTACATTTTGTGCTCCAGAATTTATTTTACTACAGTCGCCATTCTCAATGCAGTTTTTCCAGCGGTGAACAAGGCGCTCCATTTTTGTGTCTAGAGCATATTTCATCATTCACATCTGTCTCTTAAATGTGCTGCCATCAACTGTATCAGCTTCATAAACGTTCAACAAGGGTTGCAGAATGTTATCAGTTTAATTTTTTTGTACATAAAGGATTCAATGATGCATCTGTTTCTGATGCATGCACATGACAGGGGTTGCTTTCTTAGAGTCTCACACCATCAATATTTGCGACAGAGAGATGAAACTTTTAGGTCATGTATGTATTGTAAGTTCAATCATCATAACAATACAATTTCCTCTGATCCATTTTTGCAGAATAAAGAAAGAAATAGGAAGAATTATTTTTGGAATGATCCTTATTTATATATATATATATATATATATATATATATATATATAACTACAAAATTGAGGAATACTGTTTAGAGAATTCTCTTTGGAATCAATTGAGAATCGCCATCACACACACTGCCCAAACAAGATAGCAAAACACTTAACGATGGAAAGAAGAATGTGTTTTTGGGGGTCTTTTATTGATTTCTTTGGATTCAAAAGAATGGTTAGATATTGAAAGTCTAGTCAGGTTTTTTCTTCCTGACTAAAGTTGATGCCTATTAAAATGCACCTCTATATTTAAAATATGCAAATAAGAAAATAAAGGAATAGTGAATAATAATATTAGTATTATTATTTTGATTCTGGCTCAAATCACCAACCTCTACCAGTAAAGAAGATTTGCTATTCACGAAATGGTAGGAAGGTGTTAGTTTTTGGCCTAAAAATCACACATGGGTTTCCATATACAAAATGCAAATGAGATCAAATGTCCAAATCCATTAATATTGCAATATAATCAATTACCAAAATCTTTCAAGATAAACAGATATCTATAAATAGGCATATATGAACTAGTATATTTACCTAGCATTAACAAGGTATCCAATATATTAAACATAAATTAAATGACTTCAGTGAAGACATTTTTTCATGTTGTCATCTTTCACTTACAAATGGCTTGCAGAACAAATTTAATTTCTTATTAAATTTATTTGTAATTTATTTTTGTTAAATGATCCACTCAATATCAAGAAAACGATTCCATTTAAAGTGGAAAATATTATATTTTAATTAGGAATTAAAATATAATATTTGTTTTATTATGTATACTAACTCTAGATTGAAACATAATTCAATAGTTGATAATGGTGAAACATGTTCGGAAATTAAACATTTAACATTATATTCTAGATTTTTCATTTCTTTTATAATATTGTCTGTAAATATATATTCTTCCTACACACACACACACACACACATACACACACATATATATATATATATTAAATAAATAAATTTTTCTAAAGGCTTAAATAATGCAGGTTTTGTTATTATATTTTTTTTATTTGTTATATTTCGGGGATATGACCCCATTCTCAAACATTGATACATATCTAATTTACATGTGTTAATAAAAACCTTTTATAAAACAAATATTATTTTAATTTCTAACTCAACTATAATATTTTCCACTTCAAATGGAATTGTTTTCTTAATATTCGTGAGAAAATCATTTGACAAAAATAAATTACAAATAAAATATAGTCGAATTTTTAATTATAATTCATCATAGCAGTGAGTTTACAATATTTATATGAAATTACGGCTTGACAATGTGTGTATATATTCATATATAAATACATAAATATATTGTACATTCTGACTATTTTTAATGAATGAATTGTATTTATTGGCATCGGGTTATGCTGCTAGTTAAATAAATAAATTCTCATTAAATCTGCTTGATTTTATTTGTTTTACCTTTTTTACTGTTGACTTTCTTTCCTTCAGAAACCATGAGAGTCATAAAATGTTTATCCAATGCTAAAACGAATAGAGAATAAAAGCAAAAAACAAAAAACAAAAAAAAAGACCTCCATTCTTCTTTATCTGCATAATGAAACTCATAATAGAAAAGATATTGAACTGTTTTGAAATGATTAATATCAATGACACACTTCGCAAGAGATTGGCATACTGAACAAATAGTTGTGTCTGAAGTCAATAAAACAGAAAAATATTTATACAACATCCTTAATTCTATTCTTAAAACCATTTCTATGTCGGGACCAGTTTTCAGATATAGAATAAAAGAATTAATGATTTTCTCAATGAATATTATTTTAGGAAAATTTGTGATTAGTGGTTTTAATCCAATACTTACAGTAAAAAAAAAATGCATCTATTTTATCCATCTTAATTTAGAAACATTTTACTCAGAATAACTATGGTTTCCTCCAATCAAATAACATTGAAATTCTATATTATAATTCTCCTTGTTCCTTCTTTAGTTATTTACTACAGCAGTGGCATGGTTTGACCCCTCTGAATGAAAATGGAATATTCCAACTGCTAAAAAAACCAATAATTCTAAGATTATCTCTTTAAACTTGATTTCGCTTATAATGAAAGATAGAGTTTATTTAGGTATAATTTTGTATTGAAAATACAATTCATTTAAATTGTCAATGATATCAACTTTTCTACAGAAATTAGAAACTAAACAAAAAAAATCTAACACTCAGATATTTATTTAAGTTATTTAGATGAACCAATTTAAATGTTAAGGACACAATGATTTTACCCACTTTTATGTGTCCAGTAAGTTTTTCAGGATTCCGACTTATGTCATTATTATTAAAGTTGTATTTTGTTTACTGATTTTTTAAATTAAACAGATACTATACCTAAACTTATATATAAATAGAATTTTTTCTGTGTTTGTCTGCACATGTGAGTTCGTTTCTTATAGACTCCAAAGCAGCAGGTCCAATCTTCTTCAAAATTGACATAGTTGTACTTAATGCATTGTGAAGTACTCTTCGATAGATGTTGTTATGGAATATATCTAATATGTATCGAAAATTGATAAAAAAAATTAGGTTATAAAAAGAATTGCCCAATATAAATGAAATTTTACTCATTCTTACTGCCTACTGAGGAAAAAATTGTTAAAAAGTTTCATGATTACTGGACCCACAAACTACTTTGCCAGTTTTTGGTCAAGATACTTCAAATTTGGTATATGGGGTAATCTGGAAAATTGCTGCTTAAGAGCCAAACACAACTCATGAGCAAGACCAGGCATTGTTGCTAGTTTTACATGATATAAATATTAAATGTTCATTACTTCTATTTCCATTGCTGTTAATAATTCTTTCTTTCTAATTTAAAGAGTATCGGTTCTCTTCAACTATAGATCATGATGAGAGGGAGACAATCCCAGATAATGTCTCCTTTAAAAAATCATTCCTTCACAAGAACTGTTGATAAGCCTGTGAAAACCTATTTATTTCATTGTATTTATTCAGGAATTCTTTGAAATGAGGCTTCTTAATTGATGTATTACTTTATTTGTCGACGGTTGTTCTTATCTATTTTTCATAGTTGTTGTTTTTTCCGGACAATTTATTAAAAACATTAAAAACATTGTAAGACAGATGGAAGGCAGTGGTTGCTAAGGACACAGTTACAAGATCCATAGCTCCTACTAGGGATCACAGTGAGGACTAAGTGTCTCACATTACTCTGGAATAAGATTGAGAAAACTGTAAAAATGGGAAGACTGATATCCAAACTAAAACGGGTAAGAAGTCTTCCTGCCCAACAACAACAACAATCAGCAGCAACAGAACTCTGTACACAAACACCCTTTTTTTCTCCCTCTTACTTACATAGCATAGGGAACAACAGCAAGTTCTGATGAAATTTATTTCTGTCATGTGATAACATTTGTAAAATTATTTATTTCCATTCACATATTTGAACCAATTATTCTATTAAAAAACACTTTTTTGTTTAGGGTTTGTTCTAACAAGATTCACACTATTTAACCAATAGAGCATAAGACCAAAACTGGACATAACAGACACACTAAAAAGTTGTACAGTTTTTTTTTCCAAATATTACATATACATATACATATATATTACATATACATATACATATATTATAGACAAATATTAATTTCCATACTTTCATGTCGTCTAGCAACAAATTCCCCATAGAAATTAATTCAATTGCTGTTTATAAAAGAGTCTAGTGATAGTAATTTAACACAGTTGCTACACACTTAGAATATTATATTTGCAGCTTATTTACACTAAGAAAGAAAAAAAATGGAAAAAAATGGAAGGAAGAAAAAGGAAAAAATGGGACAAAAAGGAAAGAGAAAGCAAAAAAAGAAAAAAAAATGGTAGACAGAAAGAAAGAAAAAGAATATCAAATTTTATTCAGCATTTATTAATCCTTTAACAAGTAGATTTTCTGATAAAAATGTTTTGTTTCCAGTCAAAATTTAAAAAAAATATGTTTATTGTATCGTATTCTTAATGCTAATTAGGAAAAGGCAAAACTTTACTTTTGGTGTAATTTGAAAAATTAATTTTTGATGATATATCTTGCACTTGGTTCTCAAATACAAGCTAAATCGTTTTTGCTGGTTAAGAAAGGTTAAAAAAAACAAACATAACCACAAATTATTGATATAATTAATGTTATTAGGTGGTTCCAAAAGTTTGAAGAAGCATGTCAAGAATTCTTTTATTTGAAGCTGGTTGAATGGTACTTTCATCAGATCCAAAAGCTAGCAGATGGCAGAAAGTCTTGGAAAATTATGGTCTTTAATTTGAGGAATAATTTTTTTTTGTTTTTGTTATTATTTGGTGAGTAAAATTTCAAAGTTTTTATAAACTTTTGGGACAACCTTCAAATGTAAATAAAAATATCTTACACTTCCTCGATTTTACCAGTAACTTAAAAAAAAAAAAGAAAAGAAAAGAAAACAATTCATTCCCAAACAAATTTAAAACAGCATTTTCAGCAAGAGCAAGAAAATTGGTCCTGCAATATCTTTCATTTTCTTGAAACTAAGAAAAAGAAAGAAAAAATACAAATGACTGTAGTGTGTGTGGTAAAAAGCAGTTCATTAACGTTTCTTCTAGTACCTTAGGCAAAAAGGATACAAATACTACTAAACACAGGAAATAAAAATAATACATCAACTTCTAGCTCGAAGGAAAGTCTAGAAATAACAAACAATGTCATGTCTGTGACTGTCTTTGAAATCATATAGTTTAGAAGAGTTTATTATTTAAAGCAGTGGTCCCCAACCTTTTTTGTACCAGTTTCATGCAGAAACTTTTTCAAAAACCGGGTAGGGGCATGAACGTTTCAATATCAAAAACCATAATCATTGTTTCCTATGAAATCTGAATGAAATGATTACATTTTTATATGAGGCACTTTCATGAAATGTCACACTATAATACCAACTTACCAAAATATAGAATCAGTTGAAGCAAAATTATATTTATATATACAGTAAAACCTTGTACATCACCTATCTTTTATCTTGGAATTCTCTCACCATGCCACATTTTTTAGATCCCCTACCTACTACGATGTACTTTTTAGATACTTAAAGTTTTGTTAAAATGTGACTCACTACTGGCCAAATATAATTATTTACTTTTGAAAAGTGAATTAATCATAGTATGTAGCCATAAAAAGAAGATAATAGGTAATTTGAACCCCAATATCTAAGACAATACTATCAGCACACTGTAGTTTGGTAAAGGAGGACATGTTTGCATGTTCTAAGCTCTACCTAAGATTTTTAACATTATTTTTCTATATACACAAGGAAGAACTTGACAAAATAACATATAAATTAAGTGAAACTTGAATAATATTTATCACAGTAACCCTTGAACCCTCATTAAAAAGTTTCTCTATTCCTCTCTTGTATCTCGGCTAATCTTCTACATTGCCAGTCCCAAATTTGATGACATATGGTTTTACTGTATTTTAATCACAATTATTCATTCTTTGCCGCCCACAACAAAAGGATCCACTGACCAGTACAGATCCTGTGGTTAGAGGCCACTGCTTTAAAGGAAAAAAAAAGAAGTTGGTTAAAGACAAATTGACTTGTCTAAGACAGGTCAAGGGTTAAAGACAATATAAATGGCACTCATTCTATTTAACCAAACATTTAAACAATGGCTGAAGAAAGAAATTTGCTCAGATTCTTTTGCACTGATAGTATCCAGAATGAGAAAATAATTGAACAAATCAAGCATGAAATTAATATGCAACACAAAGCCACATTTAATGGGTTTAGTGTTAATGATTTTAAAACAATAGTTGTAGAAAACATTTGATTGCAATATCATATCCAACTCAGTCATTAGTTCAGAACTGCTTTAACACAGTGATATACATGTCCACAGTTATAAATCACAAACCTAGAAGGATGGCTTACACAAGATTCTTTATACAAAATCATTTAACTTTTAGATGGGAGGAGTTAAAAAATTCATACCCCTACCAGTGGTATTTGCTTAAGAGTGAACATAATAAATTAAATCAAATTACAACTGAATGTTGTGCCAATGCTAAGTATGCTCACTAGTATTTAAGTACTCACAAAATTGTTAATTTGTTGTATTAAGTAATCCTGGTTACTTGGAGAAAAAAAAAAGAAAGAAAGAAAATAGACAAGAAAATTATCCAAATCTGGTTTTGAAAGGAGTGACTTGGTGTTTAGGTCTGGGTAGGAGGATTGGTAGGTTAAGGTTTTTCCCCAATCCCAAGGATTTACACTTTCCTCTCTTATCCCTAACCCATCCCAAAGTACGAGTACACCCTGTCAAACCTATTTTCTATTGTTTGTTAGTGAGATGGGTCAAAGCAAAACACAAAAAAAAAAAAAGAAAAAAAAAATGACATGAAATAAATGTCACCGTAAAACAGAAAAAGACATGGTGAAAGCTCAACTCATCTCCAAAAATGAGAAAATTATACCACTCTATGGAAGAAGAGACTTTTTCTTTAAAGACCAAAACAACAGACAGATAGATAGACATATCAATGGACGGATAAGTACTATACTAACACACAATAGTTCAAAATTTTGAAGCTACCACAAACTGAACCTAGAGATTTTATCTGGTAAAATGATTTCATATTCACCATTCGTATTTAATTACTGAATAAAAGCTTCTATTAAGTTCCTTTTTTACATTCATTCTCTATAGCTATCTCTAACACTCAATGCCTATAAAAGAATAGATGCATGCAAAATTATACAATTTCCTCACCCTGCCCGACTTCTTTACCATGCTAAACTCTCTTGTACATGAATATGTGTATGTGCATATTCTAATCTATAAAGAAAATGTTGCCTATTTTTATAGTTAAAGTGTTCTATATCAGTGATAAAGTGTGAATAGTTGATGAGCCCAGACACAGAGTCAATGGCCTATGGTGACTGCCTGTGCAGTTATCAGACCAAAAGCTGTAAACATATATATATATGAATATATCTTATATTTGACTGAGTGCTTGCTCTATTTATAAATTAATGAATATTGAGCATTCTACTTAGTAATACAAAAAATATAATCTGGTTTTTCACCCACTCTGAAAGTGCAAATAGTGTCAAATACACACACTCTCTCTCATATATATATATATATATATATATATATATATATATATGAGAGAAAGAGAGTGAATGATTAGTCAGAGCCTAATAAGCTCTCATAGGATAAGTTTAGCCAGAGCAGTATAAGGTTAAAAACCCCGAAACCACTCAATGACCTTAAGTCATAAGACCACTCATGACACCTTTCAGCAGAAATAAAAAAGCATAAATATAATGCATATTTATATTAAGATTTAAATATGAATAGAAAAAAATGATTTCATTTTCTCCATAAGAAAAAGAAATAAAATATAAAAGCCACAACTCAGCAAAGAAAGCATGTTTGATTCACAAGAAAGTTAAAAATAATTCTAACGTCATATTTCTTACTTTATTGAATTGCAATAAGTGTACAATTTTATTCTTTTAAGTTGAACATGATGCAAAATAATGGTGGCTGTTTTCTCAATTTTGAGTATGACCAAAACCTTGGTTTTCTGTCTTTTCCTTTTTTGCTTTAAATTCTGTATAAGAACAAGTTAGTCTTTAAGCCTACCTAACTGCATCGAAAGTTCTGCTGAATTGGCATATTTGGTAGTCATTAATCATACAGAATTTTGATTTGAGGTTAAATAGCAGATTTTGTATATCTAGTCAAATGGCTTTAGAGACCAATAATTGATAGGCACAAATTTCCATATACGTTACAGTTGAAATGGTGACAAGGGGATCTAGAGCTGGATTGATTAATCGTTTGAACGTAGCATACAATACACAACTATTCTCAAAACATTTTCTCTCGCCATGATTTATTTTCCACGTTTTTTTTTTTACAGAAACTTATTCTTTTCGCATTTTTTGAAACCATGGACAAGTTATCTCTTGTCAAAAATTAATTAAAAAAATAGCACCAAAAGACTAGATTTTTCCCTTTATAAGTTAGCAATAATATTATTACAAAATAAGAATATAAAAATAAAATTTGTCTAGAAATAAAACATCTTTTTAACAAAAAAAAACTAAACAGTTAAATGGTTAAAATTTAAAAAAAAACAAATAAGATACGATGCATCAAAAAAGCACATGGCTTTGATATTCAGTGTTTAAAAAATCCAATTATTTTATGATTTATTGTTTAACCTTTTTTATGTTTAAATAAGAAAAAACTGATTTTAACTAATTGATTAACCACTTGTGATTGGATGATGTATACATACACAAATGCAATTTAAAAACAAAAACCAATGACATATATGTATGCATTTTTAGTTTTTCTAAAAAGACAGATGTTGTTTATACACATATCTGGCAGAATGCCATACTAAAGTGGTTAAGCAAAAATAAAACCATTTATTTTGAAGACAAACAGAATTTGGCCATATTACTTAAAAAAGAAATGGCTTAGTTTTCGGTTTCAAATTTCATTTAAAACCATTTTTGTTTTAGGAAATTTCATTTTTTTAGTTAGTTTTTATAGAAAGGTTTGCTTTCCCTATTTTGTTGTTGATGATCAGATATACACAAACTGAAAAATAATAATAATAACATAAATAATATAAACAATAATGAAAATTATACTAACTGGTGATTTATAATATCAAGGATAAAAGAAAAGGGTTTTTAGGTCTAGAGGAGAAAGTTGGTTATCATTTCAAAGTTTAAAAATGTTTTTTTTTAAGTATAAATTTTATATTTCAGACTGTCCATCCTTAGATAGTCAAATACTAATTTATGGAAATAATAAGTTTAAAAAAAAAATGTACACAAAAATGTTAAAACGTTAAAAGCAGCATCTGTGGTGAGATATCATGTGACTTAGAATGAAAATTAATTTGAATATTAAAAAAAACGTTTTTTTAAATGGTTATGATATAGTAATAATAAATCATTGATTACATATGGTAACTACCACTTAATAGAAATTATATTCCAACTGTATAATAAGTTAAATGGCCATTTTTAATAGATAAAAACATGTTAACCTCCTAAAAGAGTGTTTGAGGGTTGTTTTTTACTGATGAGTTCAAAATATAATAAAACATGTATAAAACCAGCAAAGTATTTATTATCATTATTATGTAACTATATATATATATATATATATATATATATATATATATATATATATATATATATAAATATAAAAAAAAATTGTATAT
>JAUZSX010218927.1:0-15798 GCA_034780655.1 Idiosepius hallami
GACAACAGTGTATCAAATTTACCATTCTCATCAAAAGACTATGTTGGGCACATCATGATAATAAAAATGAGTTCCTTCAGATATAACGACAAGGGGCTTATAAAAGAATTTAAAAATTTCTTGCTCAAAAATTTTCAAAATAGCCTTATTCCTAGCTATGAAGGACAACACTAATATAAAAACCAACAAGAACCAAACGATGGAGCAAACTAAAGCCAGGTGGAAGATGGCTATATTAAAAAATGGTAATTCTTCTAAAGCATCATAGAATTATTGATAATAAATATAAAGTTTTATTAAGGCAATAATGATGCATTAAAGGTATCAGTTTTTATCTTACGATGCTTTAGAAGAACTAAAATTTTTAAATTATAATTTAAACCTGAGCAAGGATATGTTCTCAACAATAAAAGAGATCTTTAAAAACTTTTAAACGTGTTAACTTATGCTGTATATCAACTTTATATAAAGACTCTTCAAAAATAAAATATTGCTTAGCACCATCAAGAAATTACCACAATTTTCAAGATCCGAATCAACAAAAATATTAAAACAATTCCAATGGATTTAAATGAATACATACTCAAATATTTACACCTCTCCTTACACCTGAAAAATTTTCGACAGGAGGCGGAGGAAGAAGGTCTTGTCAACCAAAAGCACAACACTTGAAATCATGTGCATGCAAAACATTGATTCACCGGGTTTATGCAATGGCACAGGATTAATTGTAGAACAACTGCACAATAATCTAAAATTATTGCATCGCAGTTTCAAGAAGAGACTGTATTTATTCCAAGATTGAAAATTGTCTAATCAGGAAATAATATACAGTTTTTGAGAGTGGTTTCCAATTCAGTTAGCATTTGCTATTACTATTCAAAAGTCTCAAGAGCAAACCTTAGAAATAGTTTTAGTTTATCAGGATAAACCTGTTTTTCAACATGGGCAGCTTTATGTTGCACTTAGTCAAGCAAAGCAAAATAAAAATATATATAAAAGTGTATCTGTTGAATCAATCCATCTACACAAAGAATGTCGTGAGTAAAAGAGCCTTATGTTAAGTTTGTATATTATCAACATAAAATAAATAATTGACCTAACAGGTCATAGGTGTTCTAGTTCCTTCTAAAACTGTTCCTGTAATTTTAAAATCAATATGATTTTTTTTTTATGCATCCGGAAAAATTTTTTTTGCTTCATGCATATTTTGGATGCAGGCAGAACTGGGTTATCTTTCTGAATTTTTAACGGCTGATGCTTTAGAAAGACAAATAATGCAACTTTAATTTTCAATGCCTCGACCCATGATGGGGACCATATCAACCTTGGGATGCTGTTTACATCTACATCATCTCACATATTGTCATTACAACTACATCATCTCATGTATTGTCATTACAACATTTACCTTGTGCTACTGCCCAGGATTATAAAAAGCATATTACAAGTTCCATCAAAAGGATGGTAGTAGTTTATACAACCGTGTTGGGAAAAGATTATGATGAAACACAATGCTTTATAAAAAACATTAAAGCTTGTTTAACTGATAGAGCTGCAGTCAATCATTCAACTATTTATCTACTAGAATTAGAATGGAATAAAAATCATAGAACTAAACTGTAACATCCACCCATTGGAATCCATTTCAAGAGAAGTTTGTTTAAAACTAAAATATTTAGAAGACAACAGTGTATCAAATTTACCATTCTCATCAAAAGACTATGTTGGGCACATCATGATAATAAAAATGAGTTCCTTTAGATATAACGACAAGGGGCTTATAAAAGAATTAAAAAATTTCTTGCTCAAAAATTTTCAAAATAGCCTTATTCCTAGCTACGAAGGAAATAGAATCAACATTAAATTTCACTTAGGATACATTTATTTTATAAATAGAAATTTGTTTTTCTCATTTCTTAATGCATTTAGCAGAAGTAAAACATTATGTAGGGACTTGTCATTGCCTTTGGAAATGAAGTAGTTTGTTTAGAGTTAAAGGCTTAGGAATAATAGACAATCTATTTTCACAAAATGTCCACATTTTATAAATCCCTATAAAAGCAGCAACAAGTCACCAAAGGGATCCTATTAGTGGAAGAATTAGTTGATAAGTTACATAGTTCCAAGTTCAATTCGAGTAAAATAGTTTAATTATTTCGTCAATTGATATTTTCATCATAGTTGGTTGTTGACTATCGCAAGCTTTTTGTTCTTTTTTGATTTCTTTTGTTATTGTAAGTATTTAGCTTTGTGAGAAGAGTATGCCAAATATTGAATTTTATCCCAAATGGATAAAAACCTTGCTCTGTAGATCCAATCAAGATTTGGTTGTGATCCCTATAAACAGGCAAGCATATATATAATTTCTTCAGTGACCATCTTTCAGACATTAAAATTGCAGTCCTGTCTAAAAAATTGATTTTTGTTTTCCCTCCACTTAAAACTGATAAGCAGAAGACTTTTGCATTGTTTGAGGTACTGTTCTCTCAACTCAAATACCATGTTCCCTACTCACAATGATCTTGCTCATCATTATGGTGAATTCCCTTGATCAACTCTGGTGATTTTGTTAGGTTAAGTACTCATTAGAAGATTATTAAGTCATTAAAATCTAATAAAGATACCTGTATTTATAGGCTGGACAAGGGTGCTGGCGTTGTGTTGCTTAACAGTGCTGTTTATGTTTAGAAAATGAAAATTCTGAAAGAAACCTTTGACGGTCAACAAATTAATAGATAGGTTGGTTGGTTGTTTTGGGGTTTTACGGCATATCAACCACTCTAGGGTCAGGCAATAGATAGGTTGGAGCAAAGAAAGCTACAAGGAAGACTAAAATAATCCAAACAATAATGAAGCACATGGTGGCTAAACAAATTTTTTCATTATTATTTACGTAGAAAAACCATTAAGAACCACCTGGAATCAAAAAAGTTTATATTTTCTCTTTCTAAATTTTTTATTAAAAATATTTTTATAGCAAATAATTTTTACACAAGATTTTTTCTTAATCATTCATCTTTATTTTTCACTAAAGACCTTTGTCCTTTTCATTCGTAATTTTTTATTAACACATATTTAAAAGACAGGTGTCAAAAAAAAAAGCAATTTTTCATGGAAACACCTAATGCAGCCCAGTATTACACTAAACATTTACATAAAAGTACTACTGCCATAATATCTCTAGATTCAACAGACTATATTGGACTGTTAGAAACTGTTGAGGGATGCAGCACTGCTTATTAACCTCAGGTTTGTTGCAAATAGTTTTTCAATAGTAACAAAAAATATTACAAAATTAGCAATGAAAGGGGTAAGTCTTTCGATATCTATTGGATTAGGTGCAGAGGTTGATGCTGATAGAATCACTTCACGATCTGAGAAAATCAACACCAGAAATCTTCCAAACCCTACTTCAATAAAGCAAATCAGACGATTTGTCGAAATAATTATTTTCTACCACAGATTAATCACAATTCATTTGCCATGGGAATGGGACGATTCAGTGTGGCCGTTTTAGTGTCGGGGCCAATTCAGCATCGGCATAATGTTGATTTTATTTAGAATTCTTTATAACTTTATTTTTTTTTTGCTGTGTCTATTTTAAATAAACATGGTTTGAAACTTTAATGTTTTGCTCTAAGCTTATTAGGACTAAAAAAAAATATTTTGAAATTAAAAATAAAAGAATTTATTGACTTTTTAAGGATTAAAACCTTTAAATTTTTAAAGTTATTAAAAATAAAACTGCGGTGTGCACAGTGCGCCAGCCACTGCGGTGCGGAGCTGTTGTTTTTACTGTTTTTTTAACAGTGTATTTTTCAAAAATATTTTTTGATTAATTATTTTCTAATTAATTTTTTAACAATTAAAGATTTTCAAAATATTTTTGAAATAATTTTGATGTTAGCAGAAACTGAAATAATCAACCGTGACGTCGCATAAAATTACTTTTATTTTGAGTTATCTTTTCCAAATGGAAGGATACATTTTATCAAAACATGAAAAAAGCAAAGTGATGCCCGATGGATATCTTTTTATTTTTTATGGCAACTAGCAAAAGAGATCCTGACTTAAAACTTTGGCAATGTGAACAGTTGAATGAACATACCCATAAACCTTCTGTTGCAAAATTAGAGGTTGAAAAAATAAAAACAAGTGTTAAAATAAGAAGTACTGCAATTCTAGAGCCACCAACTGTTGTCTTAAATGAATGTTTGACTGGCACGTCTCAAGCTACTTTAGCTGTAGCTCCAGACATGCCTGCAATTCGAAAAATTATTGCAAGAAAACGGAAAACTTTATACACCAGCTAATCCAACTCATTTGGATGATTTAATCATACCAGAATCCTATACTTTATGTTCCCTAATTGGGGAGGGAAGAAAAATTCTGACTGGGAGATATTGGAGAATAAAATAATAGGTTATTAGAATTTGGAAGAACGAGCTGGCTTGAATATTTAGTCAGGTCAGAAATTTGGTTTGTTGATGGGAATTTACTATTGCACCTAGTCTTTTTAATCAGGTGTATATAATATCTGCTAAAAAAAATGGAGTTATTCCTATTGTGTATGCCCTTCTCTCAAATAAACAAAAAGGGACTTATTGTCACCTATTTGAGATTTTGAAAACTCTGGAACCCAATCTAAGTCCAACTTCTGTGATATGTGATTTTGAACAAGCCGCGATTTATGCCCTGCAACAAATATTCCCTAATGTAAATATTAAAGGCTGCTTTTATAATCTAGTCCAAAATAGGTACAGACACCTGGTTTCTTAAGGATTGGCTTACAATTATAAAAACGACCTAGACTTTGCGCTCTGGGCTAAAATGATTATAGCCCTAGCTTTCGTTCCATTGTCAAGAATGGACAAATATTTGGACACTTTGTCAACTGAGATTCCTGACGAATTAATTCCGTTGTTACATTGGTTTGAGGACAATTTTATTGGGCGTTAAAATAGGTGTCAAAATGGACGATTGAACCCTATTTTTGCTTCCAATATATGGAACCTTTACGAAAGAACAATAAATGACCAAGATCGAACCAACAATCATCCCGAAGCTGCCAATCGACACTTCTAGTTCAAGCTAAGAATGCATCATTCAACCATATGGAAATTTATAGATGCATTAAGGTAAGTCCAGAAAGGGTGTGATGCATTTCTTGAGAGGTAAATTGCCAGACATTCACCTCCAAAAAAGCTTTAAAAAATAGAGATGCCAATGAACGGTTAAAAAATTGTTATGGTAATTGACCCTATTAGTTTCCTGAATGTTATTTCATTTAACTATGAAATTAAATAGTTAAATTAATAAGCTTTTTAAAAAAATAGAGTTTTATTTAAAAAAAAAAAAAAAAATAGTCGAAATGTTTTTGAATAGACTGAAAAATATATTCTGTGCTTGTTATTTATTCTTTGATTTAATTTCAGCTTAATCTTTCAACAATAATTTAAAGCTGAATTTGATCTTTCACAGCATCAAAAATACTGGAAATATCAACAACCAAAGTTGAAAACTTATGAGAATCCTTTTAATCAATTATCTATTCAACTAACTTCACTTTCAACAACAACGACCAACAACAAGATCCAGCATCTAACACAGGAGTAACTCATTTTATAAATACGGGAAATAAGGCTTCAACTTATGCTAAAGTTTGACAACTGTTTGGAGAAAAATTTCAGGCAGCTGAGCAAGAGTTCTCTGAGGCTAAATATTCACCAAAACCATGGAGAGATATTTTTCTTAGATGCACCTGGCGGCACAGAAAAAACTTTTTCCACCAAAATAATACTTGATTCTGTATGAAGAAGTGGAGCAGTTGCCATAGCTGTTGCAAACTTTGGAATTGCGGCAACATTACTCCTTGGTGGCAGAACAGTACATTCAGCTTTAACATTGCCCCTCGACTTTACATAAACCGAATTTCCAACATGCAACATTGAAAAGAAAATCGGAGAAAATACCCATTCACAATGTCCTTATATTATTCATCTATCAGTTAAAGTGGGACAAGCAATTGTTAGAACTGAATTGTAACATACATCATTTGGAAACAATTTCAATGGATGTATGTTTCTAAGTAAGTTCACTTGAAGTCATCCGCAGATGTAAACATCATATAAGATGAATATACGACGGCACACAAAGTTACGTTAGAAGTATTGAACAGTACTCTTCCCGATATATATGACTGCGATGACATCATGGGGGGATTAACGGTTCTCATTTGTGGAGATTTCCAACAGACACTTCCTGTTGTCACAATAGGGACACACACAAATGCCCTTCAGGAATGCCTAAAATCCTCAAAATGGTGGAACCGAGTTCACCATTAAACCTCAAAACATGCATATCCACCTTGGCAGCAAACCTGAGGATGCTAGCTCTAGTACATTCAACTGTTTCAGGTGAAACTTTTAAAACCACAAAATCCCTTACAGATGGAGGAGCTTCTGTCAATTATGCAACTTAATATTTACAAGAAACAAACTGGAACAAGTAATTGATAGAACAGAATAGCAACATACATTATTTGGAAACAATTTGAAAGGATGTATGTTTGTGAGTAACAATTTCAAAGGATGTATGTTTGTAAGTAAGTTTACTTGAAGATGTTAGTGTTAAGGAATTAGATCTTAGTAGCAAAGAAAGTATAGGGCATACGATGATTATGAAAATGAATTCATAAAGGTATAATAATAAAAAGGGATTGATTCATTTATATAATGTAAGATTATATTTTAATGAAAGTAATGCAACAGAACAAGTTCAAAATTCATCATTTGCAAACAGAATCATTGAAAGGTTAGATAGAAAACCTAAAAACTGCAATAATGACACAAAAGCAGAGTTGGCTCCCTTGGTATTTGAAATATACCCAATAAACATGTTTTTTTACTGGCATCTCCAATCATAGGAACACAATTGCAAATGCCAAAATTAATAACAGACTAAGAAAATATGAAAATGAAAATGAATGGAGATAATATCAAGACAATGGTTAAAGAAATGCAAGAGTTAAATATGACCTTCTTTTCAGAAGAACAACTACATGCGATTCAGAAAGCATTCATATCTGAAGATTTGAAATCAGCAACTTGTGTGTGGCTCTATGTAGACAGAATTAGAAAACTACAAAAAGCTCCATACTTAGGATCACATAAAACAATCTAAAGGGAAAGATGTCAGGCATATATGTGCAATTTCAGTGTGCACACGTACCATCAGGAAACAGAATAGTTGAAAGATCTCATTGTTTAATAAAAAGCATTGCAACAAGAACACGGTGAAGGTGCAAGCGAGAATCCCCAGGCTTCTATTCCCGACAGACGAAAACTCGATCTGCTGATAAACCTAATCTCTCCTGAAATATACAAGTATATTTGTGATGTGGATACCTTTACTAAAGCTAAAGACGTGCTGGAAGGTGTATTCATGCAGCTCCAAAACAGTATTTTTTGCAAGCATCTACTGGCCACCCCAAGACAACAGCCGGAGGAAAGCATCAACCAGTATGTATAGGCGTTTAAAAAAAAATGGCACAGGATTGTGACAAAAATGAAGGTTAGGGACAAGTTTATCTAGGACACACTCATTAATGGTATAGCGTCAAACCACATACAGCAGCGACTACTGGAGAACAAGACGCTGGATTTTAAGGCTACATACAACCAGGCCTTCACGCTAGAAGCGGCATAGAAGCAGCTAACTACCTATTCTCAGCAGAGTTCAGTAAACACTGCTATTCAGGGTGATGACAGGGACAGCGGTACAGAAGAATCAATTCATGTTGCTTCTGTACAAGAAAAATTGCAGGAGAGCTGCTCGTGACAATTAATTTCATATTTGTGAAACTATTGATAAACTTTCTGAATCCTATGCATTGGTAACAAAAAAATTAGAGAAAATTTAATTTAAAAAATCAGTTGTTGTTTGACTGACAGTAATAATAATCGCAATCATAACAGAAATAAATGTCCTGCGCTTAACTGTGTGCAGGAATTGTAAGAAGGGACATTTTGCTTGAGTTTGTAGATATCCTGCTGCTACTATATATCCCGGTAAGTCGCTTCTTGCAAATAATTTTTCTGAAAGTTCATCTCTATTTTCATTGTGGGGAAATCGAGGGTAAACCAGTAAAAATACTAGTTGATGCTGGAAGTTCCAAAAGCATTATTCACCCCAATAAAGTTAAAAAGCTTGGCCTGACAATCTTACCTAGTACTAAAAAAGTTTACATGGCCAGCAGTTTGTATTCGTCCACTACCCTAAGGCATTGTATAGTACCCATTTATTTGAACAATAGAGAGTACCGAAAAGTCAAGCTATCCTTTATGCCTAAATTGTGCGATGATGTTATACTGGATCATAATTTTCTTCAACAACTTTCTTCTGTGAAAATACCTTTCGGTGAAGTGCTCCCTCCCCCTACTGTGTGTGGACTGACTACCATCCGTAATGTTAGTTATCATTTACTTTTCATAAATTTAACTTCAGACTGTCGTCCAATAGCTGTGAAATCCTGTTAACATAGTCTTCCTGACCTTACAATTCATTTGGTCAAGTGGCTCGCATGCTAAAGGAAGGAATAATAGAACCTCCAGGCACTAGTGGTATTACCTCTAAATCATAAAAAAGGCTAGTAGTGGACTATTCACAGACAATAAACCGCTTTACCTTATTTAATGCCTATCCTCTTCCCCGTATAGAGGATATAGTCAACGAGATAGTCAACTATAAAATACTCAGTACTCTTGATTTGACCAGTGCGTATCACTAGCAGTTTCAGAATTTGAGCCGCGTTTTTGGTTGCTGATTGGGCTACTGCGACAAATGTAGCAAATGGATATCCAGTTGTTCCATTTGCAAATGTTGCAAGAAGGTTTAAACCTTACAGAAAAAATCTTAAAAAAGAAAAAGCTGGAGAATTGGTGTTACTGGGTGAAAAACCAATTCACAAAATGTTTAAAAATGTATCTGGTTTAACCAGCACTACCAGCACCACCAGTACCAGCACCACCAGTACCAGCATCACCACCACCAGTGTCAGCAATACCAGTACCACCACACCTTGTCTTACACTAAAATGTGATGTATCGACTAATACGTCAACATCAACCTGTGCTGATGCTTCCACCCAAACAGCCAATAAAAAACCAGGAAGCAAAAAACAAGACTCAAAATATTTATTAAGGAAGATATTTTATATTTGTAAATTGCACAATGTTGCTAATAAAAATCTTCATGATTTAGTCAGCTCATTGTGCAAACTTATGAAAATTGAAGTTGGAATGAAAATCTATTCTACGTCAACTGTTTTTAAAATGGCAGCAGAGATGGCATTTATTGCAGACTATATGTCTGTGGATAAAATTCTTAACTCTGCTGCTGCAACCTTAATTTTTGACGCCACCACCAAGGATGGCGAGCACATTAATAATGTTATTATTACAACGCCTGAGTCTACCCATGTCGTATCCGTCCAGACTGTGCCTGGTGGTTACGCCAAGGACTATGCATGTCACATAAATGACTGTATTAGTAAACTGGCTCAGGTACATTCTAAAGTAACTAATACTTCTCAACAAGAGATAAAAAAATCAATAATATCAAAAATTAGCTCTTATCTAACAGACCGGGCTTCTGTTAACCACAGAACAGTTGAGATATTGGAATTGCAATGGGAAAAGCAATTAATAGAGCTGAATTGCAACATACATCCTTTGGAAGCAATTTCAAAGGATATATGTCTGCAATTGAAGCAGTTTGAAGATGCTAGTGTTAGGGAGTTAGCACTTAGTGGCAAGGAGTGTATAGGGCACCAGATTATTATGAAAATGTCTTCTCTTAGGTACAATAATACTTTAGGGTTAATTAAAGAGTTTAAAGAATTTTTAGGTAGTAGATTTTCAACTAAAATAGTTCCTAGATATAGAGGTAATAGAATTAACATAATTTTTCATTTAGCTTTTGTTTATTTTATATACAGAGAAGACTTTTTAATATTTTTAAGGACTTTTAGGAATACTAAATCTTTGTGCAAAGATTTAGAAGCTGCCTTTGGAAATGAAGTAGCATATTTACAGTTACAGGTTTTAGGTGTTATAGGTAAGCTTCTTTCAGGGCCTTGGATGAAAACTTTTTACACATCCCTGAAAGATCAGCACACAGTCACAGATGGGATCATGATAGTGCAAGATTTAGTTGATAGGTTAAAAGTTTTAGTTAATGATCCCTTAAAAGTGTTGGATAGCACTTTTGATTTTTTTGGGAATCCGATTGTTTCGGATGAGGAATTAGTTACATTGATGAGGCATCCTCCTTCCCAAAATTGTGACTTGTGGACATCGATGATGAAAAAGTCTTTAGAAGCTATCATCGGTGTCATCCAAAGGCAGTATTCAGATAGTTTTGCTAAGCTAGATAGTTTAAGAGAGGCAGCTCTGTCCTCAGCTAGGCCACACACCATGGAAGCAGAGAGTGTTTTTGGTGAATATAGTGGTAGGAAACAGTCCTCATCTACCTTAGATACATTCACAATCAGTAATCTCATCAAGGCCAATAGAAATAATGTTTTAGATGTCCTCCATGGTGATATATTTGATGATGAATTTTTAGATAGGTTAATTAAGTTAGGAATAAAACAGAGCACAGAAGATCATGCAGAAAATATTAAACATAAAATAATAGTAAAAAATATTGTTAAAGAAAGAATTGCCAATAAAAATAGAAAAAAATTAGAAGTAGAATTAAAAAATTTAGAAAGGCATCATCCATCTCTTCCAAATAACCTATTGATAGAGAGGTTCCCAGATCATAAAGAAGTTAGAGATATTTTATTAGGTTGTATCATAGGTAGGAATATTTTACATGTCTGGGAAGATAATAATGTACATAAAGAATTCAACGGTCTAGTAATTAGTTTAGAAAATAGCAAATATACCGTTGAATATGATAATGAAGATGAAGTAGTGGAAGAGGTGGTATTAACAAAATATGAATTAGCAGCAGACTACATAAGTAATGATTTAACTTTTATTGATTCTTAGGTTTACACTTCCTTGCTTTTTTTTTAGCATAATTACCAAATTTTAGATTTAGTAAAACGTTTAGTCTTAGTATAATTAAATTAATTGCTTGTTCCCATTGTTTAATTCCCATATCTAACTGTTTTTTTTTTTTTAATTTTTATGAAAAAATTTAATGTAAAAGTGAGAAATTGTTTTTTTAAATAAATAAACATTTATTGTAAAAGTGAGAAATTGTTTTTTAAAATAAACAAACATTATTTAATGTAAAAAGGAGAAATTATTTTTAAAAATAAATAAACATTTATTGTAAAAGTGAGAAATTATTTTTAAAAATAAATAAACATTATTTAAAAAAATTTTTTATGAAAATTGAATAAAATGTGGTTTACAAAAAATGTGTTTATTTTTAAATTATTAGGTAAAGTGACCAAAAAACTATTTTCTTGTTTTAAAAATGACTATAAAAATCTTTTATCCTAAATTTAAAATATCTTCAGGAAAATTGAATTTATTTTCTTGTTTTAAAAATGACTATAAAAAATATTTTATCCTAAATTTAAAATGTCTTCAGGAAAATTGAATTTATTTTCTTGTTGAAAAAATAACCTATTATCCTGAAATTAAAGTATTTACAAGAAAATTGAATTTATTTTCTTGTTTTAAAGACATTTTCAAACTCTTAAAAATCTTTTCTAAATTTAACATAAAATCAAATTTTTTTTGTCCAAAAATTAAAATTATTTAAAAAATATTTTGTGTTTCATTTATTTTTAATATCTTTCAAAAAACATTTTTTTATTAGAGAACTTTAAGTATATTGAAAATGTATGGAATGTCAATGCAAATATTTTTTCTATGCACCAACATTTATTTAATGTATAAAAATTGAATAAAATTTTGTGATATAAAAAAAAGGATTGTTTGTTTTAATTATTAAATATGTTTTTTGTTTCTTTATGTATTTACTACTGGTATTACTTTTGAAAATAATTAGATAAAATTCTTTTTGTTTCTTTATGTATTACTAATAATAATACTTTTGAAATCACCTTGGTCTGATGAGTTGTTTTACGTTTTTAAAGTAAACAATTATATCACTTTTGGTCTTCCGTAGATTGAAGACTAAAAACAACAAATGACTTTCACTTTGTTAGTTTCGTCACGTGTTGAATGGCGGTCGATTTTTAAACCCCTCTCGTTAAAAATCGTTTATTTGTTAAGTAAGTACATGGAATTAAGAAAAAAAACTGTTAAATTCTTAAACATAAACAATGGAAGTACTCATTGATTAAATATTTTTTTCAGGTAAGTGATTTTTAAAATTTATATAGATTTTTATGTTCAAATTAAATTAAAATTCGTTAATGTTTTTTAATGAAAAAACTATTTTAAAAACCTTAATTGCATATTTTTCTATTAAACCTTTTTATCAATAAAGAATTTAGCCTTTTCTCATATTATTGAAAAAAAAAGCTTTAAAACATTTTTTCAAGTGGTTATTTGCTTTATAAGATCAGGTATCTAATAGAAAAAACTGAAAGCTATTTTTAATGGCGATAAATTTTGAAACTCCTACAACAGCACACAGACAGCACAGCATATGGTTAAATGTTTACATTAACCCTTTCAACCCTAAATGGTCGATCTTAAAGGCAAAAAAAAGAGACACTGACATTTCGAACGTATTATGGTTCTTAAATAAAAGGGCTCTGAGTGACTACTTGGTAATATAGTTGAGTCAGGATCCAGAGGTAGAGTTTGAAATATCATTGTGCGTGTGTTTTGTATTAAGTCGCCAGGGCCGATATATCAGTTCTTTAGGGTTTAAAGGGTTAAAAGACAGCATAATTGGAAAAATCAGAAAAATATTCTGGTCGAGTTGATTGAAAACAATGTATTGGCAAAAAAAAAACACCGAGACAAAATGCAATGATAATATCTTGTAACCATCCATTCTTCTTTTAAAAATCAATTGCATAAAAAAATGGAGATTTAAAGCAAAAATCAATTATTTGTCAATGGGATTGGGATACAAGTGCTACAACATATAAATGCTCATATACAAAAAATCAAATACAAATTGAGGATTTTTAGTCTAGGTAAAACTACATCACCAAATAACTGAAAAGCTTTAATACTCTCCAGACATAAAAGCATACATTTTTAGAGACTACACAAAATTAATTAAAAGTAATACGATTTAGATTTTAAATAAGTTTTAATTTTTTTTCAAGTCCTTTTTTACTGTTTCTAATTATTTGATTCTCTACAAGATCCATTTCAACAAACTTGTTAACTATAAATTCAACAACATATACCCTAAATGCTTTTTCAATAAAAGATTTTCAAAATAAAATCTCTCCATATTCATATTCTTACATTAATTCAAAATTATGATTTCCATCCAGAGAAAGCACCCAACAACAAACACAGACAGCAAACAAAATAACCATTCGTCCCACCAAGTGACCATGAATGTAACTTATTTGCTATATGGATGTTAGTTTGTTTACCACTTGGTGTCACTGTCAAATGTTAACATTTACAACCAACAGAAACAGCAACAGAACAACAACAGATAGCACTCATCCAGAAAACCTTTCAACCAAACCAATTGGTATACCTTTCTAAAAATTATTGAAATATTGCTGTTTATGTCAATGACGTCATTCCAAGAAATGTTTTAGTTTAACAATCAAAATTTCATTTTTTCCTCTTTCTCTCATCTCTTCCCTTGCATGGTAAATATAGTTGTATTGTTTGAAGTAGGTGATAAAATAAAATGGCTTCTTCGCTTACTATGACATAAATTTGAAAGATACTTTATTTACTTTTCCTGATTCCCGAGTTAGTTAGTATTCAAAATAAGTTTAAATGTGCTTCAAAAATTATCCATTAAAAGTATGAAAAATAGTACCCACCAACCGACCACCACCCACACCACTAACGAAACTAAGAAATAGAAAATAAAAATAAAATTCGAGTGAAAATTTAAGTTTTTTGAAAAAGCATCTGCAGGCAGCTGTCGCCAGGTTTAGGTTTTATTTATGCAGAAAATATTTGGATTAGAAGGTTAAGCTCTTTCCTTTCCAGCAGAAAAATTTTTTTCTTTTTTTTTTTTTTGTACAACTTTAAGAAAATAAATAGAACCCATTTCTACATTTGAATTAATTCGATTATTTAAACTCTTTTTTTTTTCTGCACGCAGCAGCAGTCACAGTCAGCACACAGTCACATTCACACAGGTGCACAAACACTCACACACAAACAGCAACAAAAGTCACACAAATAGGCAGCTCTCTACACAAAATAGTCGTTTTTATTTTCTATAATTGAATAATTGCTGATAATACGCAATAACGTATTAAAAATATTAATGAAATATGAACAGAAACAGAAAATACTGGTATGAATGAATGAACAACCAACCAATTGCCAAGCTGAAACTGATTGATTGTCTATGAAAAAATAAACAGGTGATGAGTGGGTATTGGTTAGCGCGTAGTAGTAGCAGCCATTTTCGTTTTAAACTAAAACTGCAAAAAAGAACGTGTTTCCAACAATAAAGAAAAATTAGACGCAGTAAATATCGATGAAAGAAAATAGGGCTAAATTTTTAATAGAAACAATAAAAATCAGTCTCTCCCTGGCTGTGCCACAAAATGCCAGTGATGGAAACAAAATGTTTCTACATAAATTAGTCAAAATTATTTCATTCACAATAATTTGAATTTTACAAAAACTATATTAGCAAAAAAAAAATAAAACAAAAAAAAAACTATTAATCAACTTTTATCTTTTGCTAACAAGAACGTAATGTTAGGTAGGGGGGGAGTAAAATGTCCTAAATTTAATTTTTCATGAAATTATTTTTTCAGTGTGTATTTGTATTTAGATTCAATTTATAAGATTAAATCAAATCAGAAAAAAAAAATAATAAATTGAGTAATTTTTTTTTTAATTGAAAAAATCTACAATAAGCGAATTGTTTTCTTAAGTTGTTTTGCAATATAAAAAAATGAAAATACTGGCGATAAACTATTACCTAAAACTCGCCGACGCCGCTCACAAAAAACAAATAGCAAACATTGGCAAATTAAATCGATATTTCATCATTCATTTCACTTCGCTTCTTTCTTCTCGTTAGGAATTCCAATAATAAAATAAAAGAAACAACCACAAACCACACACAATACCTAAAATGTAAAAAATATATTTTTGGCGTTTAATTCGAATGCAAAAAATTGTTAATTTTTTTTTTTTTAAGACACGCGATTAACAAAACGATTTTAAAGCTTTAGAGAATTTAAAGTTTTTTTTTATTTTATTTTACTTTAATTTGACCTTCAAAATATGTCACTATAACAAACACCACAACAAGTTAACAACCGATGTTAGATTTATTTACTATCCAAGTTGCTTTAGGATTTTTAAAAAGGGGAGGGCAGGGAGGCATGTTTTTTGTCTGAGACAAAAAGTTGAGAGGTTAGGTGGGTGTTGAGTTTCCATGGTGGTTGTTGTTTTTGTTTTTTTACTTCATGAATCCATGACAACAACAACTATGGGACGTTTTACCGTTTGTGCCCCCCTCCTTTTTTTCAAAATCACTACACTACTAGTCACCTTTTACGTTCAACTTTAAAAAACAATATATTTTGTACGTAATAAATTAGAATTGAATTAGGAAGTGTATAAAGATACTTCAGAACATCTAGCGTAGCCGAAGGGCGACAGGCTATATGCACGTTATTGAAGA
>JAUZSX010219038.1:0-15798 GCA_034780655.1 Idiosepius hallami
CTCATCTAGGTGAAGGGTAACACCGAATGTAAAAAGCCCAGTGAAGAGCACGTAAAAATGGTCTCGTGCCAAACTTGGGTTGGTGCTCACCAAGTAAATATAATATATATATATATATATATATATATATATTGTTCTCATACTTGTCGTAGCCTGTTTGACTCTTTGAGGAAAATACAATTTGGGTCAAATTTTAAAAACGAAAATATTGACCACTGACCAGTATTTTTATGGCTAAAGAGTAATTAAAACACTAGTCTAACGTCTGAGTACCCTTTATGTCAAATTTCAAGTCTGTAGAACAGCCAGCAATTGGCTGAGTCCTGTAGAGACCGATTGCTTGTATTCTTGTGAAGGGTCAATTATTGAACAGAGAGGAAATTGAGTGGTCAAATATTGAAAGTGAGTAATCATGAGACTGGGCAAATAGTAAACCAAGTGGTCAAGACACTGAAAGGAGAGGAATACATATAGTCAACAAACTAAATGAAAAGTTGAAATTTTTCTTAAAAATTAACTAAAGCAAAAACCTTAAACAGAATATTATTTCTGTCCAACTGATATTTCAGTATGTAAATGGCACAAAGTTATTTGAGGACAGAAAAGAAACATTGGTAAGTAACAGAAGTACTCTGAAAATGTTAACTTTTTTTTTATTTTTCCAAAGATGTGATCAATTGGTCCCAAATGATAGATTTCATGAAACTTGTAAAATTATAAAAAACTCATTTTCACTTGGATTCAATGTGATTATGAGTTATATATTATAACCAAGCAGTTTTGACAACCGTGTCCAAAAAAAATCTTGTTGGTCTGTTGGATTATTTTTGGTCTACTGAGACCTCTTTTTCTATTCTTCTTCTTTGCTATTATGTATGATTGTAATGGGTCAGTACATGTCATTATATACAGGGTTGGTGTAATATGGACAAATCAGAGAGCAGAATGGCGAAAATATTGTCTTTAAAAAAAATTAGCCAAACTGATATCCTGCCACTGCCAGTGACTGCTATTATTGCTTGAATCTATTATTGCAGAGGACCATCCATCTTTCATCTTGAATTCTACTTATAGTTAGATATCTTGCCATTTTGGACTTAATTACCTATATTGTCGGACTTTGATATCGTCAAACAATTTCATATCGGATTTATTTATATTATCGGACTTTGATTGGACTAAACTTGCCCCATTCTCACCAGGAATAATGGTGTGAGATACTTCAACAGTCAATAAAAACATAAAAAGAACATCAAAGTCAAAACTAAAATACACTCTTGCAAACAAGCAAGCACACACACACAGGAACTTAGGTAAACACCAAGAAAATTTTTTAAAAATCTGTGCATCCATACAAACACATAGATGTAAAAGCACACGCATAAATATATGTGTCTATAAACACATTAATACAAACCACAAAATAAAAACCTACATAAACAATACACAACAACCACAAACATACAATAATCACACACACACACATATGCACACATGTGTTTACAGATATAGATATATCAATGTCAAAGTGGAATCCCTTTGTGTCTCTAACCAGACGATGAAAAATAAATTCTTCTACCTACAAAGATCCACTTTTTACAAAAATCAAAAGAGATGAAACGGCTGGACGACAGAACGGGTGTGGCAGAACAACATTTTATCTTTGAACTAAAAACAAAAACAAAATATCCGGAGCCAAGGATAGTCTGACCATCTTTGACCGCTCCACTTTTATAATCTATGATTAATTATCGATTGATTATTAGCTTATAGCGTTATGAGGATTTACCTCGAACCTTGCCATTTCAACATTTACAAATATTTATAAAATATTTACAAAAAAATAGTAGGCAGCGATGGTAGAGCATTGGTAAAAGCTTGGGCTCTGGAATCGTATTACGCGAGTTCAAATCCAGTTAAACCATTACTTTCACTTTAGCAGCCTCAAGTAGATGGGGCTTGTTAGCTCAGGAGAGCAGCTCATCTAGGTGAAGGGTAAAACTGAATGTAAAAAGACCGGGTAAGAGCATGTAAAAATGGCCTTGTGACAAATTTTGGTTAGTGCTCATCAAGTAAATATAATATTTACAAAAAATGCCCAAAAGAACATGCAGAAAAAACCCACAAAAACATCATAACTCCAAAAAAAAAAACATTAGAAAAATAAACACGTCAGATCAAAACATATTAAGAACAAGAATGTAACTGACACAAAATGTCAATCCTGAAGATGGTCCAGGACAACCGAAAAAGTTTGGAAGAAAGGTGGGGAATTATATTAAAACACTTGATCAGTGCCCTATAATACAACAATATATACATCATCTGTCCTCATCTTTATTATAGTTCCTTTTACAATCTTTGAGACATAGCTTAATAATTTGTACATTGATTTTTTAGACTGTTTTTTTTTTTCATTCTTTTCATTGTTGCCTTCACAATCCTCGAGATGAGACTTAATAATTGGAAATTAAAAAAAGTTTGCATTTTCAGGGTTTAATGGCATATCGACCTTTTTTGGTCATTCATAACCAGGAACAATCATTTTTGATAAACATCTTTCTTTTGTCAACACAATTTGAATAATGCAAATCGTGGTATTTTATCCCTAGCTTGAGAGAATATGGAAACTCATAACTTCCTTAAGGGTATTTGCCTGAATGTGAATTTAATAGAACCACTGGGATTTAAACTCCCTGCTTACGATTATTTGCGGATGGAAAATCATCTTTGTAGTCATTGCTTAAAAACTGATTTTTACAGGGTAACAACTTGTTGCCTCTTTGGGTCTTTTTTAAATTGAAAAACAGGAAAATCCTGTAGTAATTATTTACTTAGTGACTAACTTGTTTGATTCAGTGGAAAAAAAAAATGAAACCAAAAAACAAAAACAAAACAATTTCCTACCCCCACAAGAACAAAAACTAAAAAAACTGTTCCTTTTTTTTTTCTATTCTTTTTAAATACCAAACTTCAGAAAGATTAACATTCCACAATCTATTTTCTAGCAGCATTCCTTTCAAGTTGAAATCTTTCATGAGTTGACAAAGAATGGTTGTTGGGGTGGAGAGGTGAATGGGGACCAGAAATCTACTGGGACTGTCAAGTGAAAACACGTTTCCTTGGAATAAATAAAACACACTTTCTTTTACATATGATTTTAATTTTTTTCTATCACTCATATTCCGATTCACTGGACACTTGTTTTTGTCATCTCAAAAATCAGGGGATATGTTTTTAGTGTGATTTACTTGTCTATCTGCTTGCACGTCTGACTGCTGCTTCAATGTCTGTCTTTCATCTAAAAAATCTGAGGATATGTTTTTAGTGTCCTTTACCTGTCTGTCTGTCTGTCTGCTTGCACGTCTGACTGTCTGCTTCAATGTCTGTTTTTCATCCCAGAAATCTGGGAATATGTTTTTAGTTTCCTTTACCTGTCTGTCTGTCTGTCTGCTGGCCTGGCTGTCTGCTGGCCCATCTGTCTGTTTGTCCCTTATAATCCATAGAACCAATGCTTCATCATTGTGCACAACACTTGAGTTTAAATGTTATGGTACATACAAACATTGAACATTTCATGGAGGTAAAATCCAACTAAATCTCATCTTTATGGATGCAATCTAACTATCATGTCTAAATGTACAATAAGTTATTCAGCTGGGGAACAAAGAAACTTATAACTGACCTAATGCTCTGTACACCGCATCATGTGGGTCATTTGGGAACGGACTGAAAGTGTGATTGGTTCTTAGGCAGAAAAGACAGTAGGCCCCTGTACCCATTTTTTACAGTTAAATACCAAACGTAGAGGCTGTGAAGCAGGTGATCTGTGCATATTGGCTTACCTATGTCTGGTAGCTAGCTACGGCCATTAGGCACACATGATTCACAACTTATATTAAAAAAATATGTAGCTGTCACCCTGGTGATCTTGAAACTTTGATGAAAGACTAAGATAGATGGTATGATATGGTCATGAATGTCCAAGCTAGCTCAACCAGATGATGTTACACAGCCTGACTTTAACAGAGCAATAACCTTAGATGAACAACCACTGAAAAGAAAGATCATGGCCAGACTAAAATTGGAAGCGCTAGATAGAGATGGAAGCTGGATAGGCCCAAAGAAGAGATGATGATTATATAACAATCTAACAATATCACAAATGTTTTCATTTGCATTTAATACTTATAGATGGATTAATCGAATGGATTATCTGTTATCAAGATAAAATCAAGTTTTTAATACAGATGAAATGATATCCAAAATTTGGAATTTTTTCATTAATTCATATTAAACATTTTTCTTTTTGGGCAGCAAAGTTGGAGCATTTGTAAAAGCTTGGGCTCTAGAATCGTGGTATGCAAGTTCAAATCCCTGTCGAAACCATTGCTTTCACCTTTAGCTGACTTGGGCAGATGGGGCTCATTAACTCGAGAGAACAGCTCATCTAGGCGAAGGGTAACACCGAATGCACAAAGGCTGGGTAAGAGCACGTAACAATGGCTTTGTGCCAATCTTGTGTTGGTGCTCACCAAGTAAATATAATATTAAACATTTTTCTTACAAATAATTATTGATTGAAACTAAAAAGTTTTAAGGAAGATTTTTCTAAAAATTCTTTCTTTACAAAGAATATTTCTACTAAAACAATTTTTTAAATTAATTCTTTTTTTTATGAAGACAGTTTCTATTAAACAATATTTTTCTATATATTTATACTTTATAAAGAAAATTTCTACAAAACAATATTTTCTGCAAATTCTTTTTCTCTGAAGTTTATTTCTATTAAAGAATGTTTTTCTTTGAATTTTTTTCCTTGTGGAGAATATATCCATAATAAAATATTTTTTGATAAATTCTTTCTTTATGAAATTTTTTTTTAACGAACAACATTTTTTCCAGAAATTATTTCTCTAGAAAAACTTTTAATCAAAATTGTATTTTTCAAGATATTCTTTAATGAGAAAAACACAGGTTTAAAAAAATACTTGATTCAGCATTAAATAATCCCAAAAAGTGTTGATATGCCAAACAACAAATAATCAAGCAATATTTACATATTAAAATTTATAAACCCAACATTCCTATCCATTGAGCTATAAGCACAAGGAGGACCCTTGCTTATATGTATGTATTTATATAGACTTTGATCAAAGCCTATGTTATGTTGTGAGTGTGCAAGTTGCCTTTTTAGGGTAAAGGGACCGCAAGGTGCATTCTGCATCAGGGTCGCTAAGTGGCTAAGCATAGCAATATGTCCAAGTAAGAAATTAAGGGATTAGAAGTGATTTTTTCCTTTCTTTCTTCCTTAATTACATTTTGATAAAACTGAAATAATGCATTACTCAAAAGGGAATCTGTTGAGGGCAAAGGAAGCTTTATGAAAACTATGTGTAAAATCATATTGGAAAGATGAAAGCAACCAAAAAAGACAGAAACAAGAGAAGGAAAATTTGGAAGGAAGGAACAGAAGGAAGGAATTAAGAAGGAAAGGGAAGTGGAAGAAAAATCACTCTTTGTAAACAAATTTGAGCAGATTTGGATAAGAAAAAAAAAAAGGAAAGTCAAGAAATAAACAAAACAAGACAAATAGCTTTTCAAGATTCATCCATGATTAAATTCATATCAAAACATAAAAGAAAGTCATCTGTAGCCAATTATTATCAATGAAATAATGCCTGTGTTTTTTGGTTTCAGCTAAAAATCACTTGGTTTTATTTTTTTAGATAAAAATGTTTCTTTTTTTTTTTGTTTATCCATCCAGAAAAGCAAAAATTTGAGAGGTAAGTGTTGATTATTTAAATTATCCAGATTTTTATTCTTTATTGTTACATTCACTATGTTCTGGCCAACATGTCTTTGAATTTGAGAGGTAAGTGTTGATTATTTAAATTATCCAGACTTTTATTCTTAGCTTTAATGTTACATTCATTATGTTCTAGCCAACAGCCTTCTTCAAGTATGGCTTGAAGAAGAGTTCCTTCATCATAAGTTTTGGAGAAATCTTTAGCTCTTTATTAAATAAACGGAAATAGACTGTCCGGATTTCCTAAGCATTAACTTGGAGCTATGTCAGTGTTGAGTATTCTTAGTATTTCCCTCCCTGTAGCCAGGATCAAGACTTTAATTTCCATGAGAATGTCACTAAGAGTTCATGACTGTCATCATAAACCATTGACGTTTTGTCTACACTAATCACTTAAATATATATAATAATTCCTAAAACACAAATTGGCAGCAAGCGGTGAGAATTGGCAAGAGCTTGGACTCTGGTATTGTGTTTGTTAGGGGTGACATCCCTGCTTGATTTAGACATGGACTCTCCCATAATGTTACTGCCACATGACCCATTCTGACTACTAGAAGAGTCAGGTCTACAAACCATAACACTTTCAGAGAGATTCTCTCACCATAACAGTGTTACACAAATTCAAATCCTAGTCAAAACCATTGCATTCTCCTTTAGCTACCTTAAGTAGATAGGGCTTAATAACTCATAAGAGTAATTCATGAAATCAATGAAAGGAAACACTAATTAAAGAAACCCAGGGATATAATGAGGACATAAAAATGGCCTTGTGCCTAAATTGGCAGTAAGCATGGAGCATTGGTAAGAGCTTGGACTCGGGTATCATGTTACACAAATTCAAATCCCAGTCAAAAACCATTGCATTTACCTTTAGCTACGTTTAGATAGGGATTATTAACTTAGGAGAGTATCTCATCTAGGTAAAAGGTAGCACTAATAAAAGAGACCCAGGAATATAATAAGGATGTAAAAATGGACCTTGAGCCTAACCAAAATTTTACTCTATGCTATGATAAAACAAATGTGCAAACATAAAAAAATAAGGCAGATTTATGCGTTTCATTGCCATTTCTTCATAATTGTGCAAAAGGATGTTCCATAAACTTTTGAGTTGTTAGGGTCATCATCTCGGTGAATCTGTGAAATGAAGTTAATAATGGTAGACTTTTGAGTTAGACAACAGAAATTCTTATTTAACTTAACTATTTTAGTCTATAATAAATTTCTTTCTTTAAAACACGAATGGAGGATTTGCCTTAATGGTTGGCAGTTTATTATTGGGGGCATTTCAGTCTCATGCTGACTTTGATATTACATGTCTAATCTAGCTTAACTGGAAGATCAATCCCATTCTTTTTCTAGGCTGTTGCTGTTATTTCTCTAATTCCAATTTGATTCTTCCTCTGACACTACATCTCTTCTGGAAATCTGACTCCAGGCAGTGCATCTCAGAGTTTTCCCTTTCTAATAATTGAAATATTGAAATCATAAACAGGTAGAAGTTTGATGTAGCTAAGTGGTTAAAGCTTAAACTTAAAAACTATAGAACATAAGTTAAAATCCTATCAGATCATTTAAGTTCATTTTTTGACTAACATCTTTGGAAGTTCCCTCCAGCTATGGGTTGAATAGTACTATTATATTTACTTGGTGAGTACCAACCCAAGTTTGGTACAAAGCCATTTTTACGTGCTCTTACCTGGGCTTTTTACATTTGGTGTTACCCTTCACCTATAGGAGGTGCTCTCCCGAGTTAATGAGCCCCATCTGCCCGAGGAAGCTAAAAGTGAATGTAATGGTTTTGACTGGGATTTGAACTCACGTAATACAATTTTATAGCCTGAGCTTTTACCAATGCTCTACCATTGCTGGGTTGAATAGTACTATGACTGATTTAAATATTAGCTGATACAAGAAAACATTTATGGGAAAAAAATTGAATTTTAGCCATAAAGGTAATTGTGCCATAAAAAAAGAGAAGTAAACCCAAGAAAAGATTGTGAAGGTTGATATGCTGTTGTAAAACAAAGAAAATGAACTTAAAAACATGGTTCTTGGTATCAAATGGTTGTAAAAATAATCAAGCCTCTTATAAAAGAAATAAACAATCCAATCAGAGGAGAAAAAAGATCTTTAGATTTAGTTTTGGTTTTAATGGTATATCAATCTTTCTGTTTAGATAATCAGGCAGTGCCGTGCTTAGCCACTTAGCGGCCCCAACACAGAATGCGCCTTGCGGCCCCTTTACCCCAAGAAAGGCAACTTGCCCAACCTCAAAATACTGGAGCAACATACTTCGACTATATATACATACATATACAAATATATATAGAGATAAGTGGAAAGAAAGATTGATTGATAGATGTATATTTTAAGTGTGCTAATGATTTTCTAATCAATCCTAACAATTAATTATTTTGGTAATTTTTTGGCATTACAATCTATGAAGCCAAGGAGCCTGGCGGCCCCTAGGAAATTTGCACCCTCTCTCGCAATTTCCTGGTCTGCGGGGCCCTAAGCACGGCCCTGTAATCAAAACAACAATTATTTATAATAAATAACTGGATTTTACATCGATTATTATAAAGAAAAAGAATTGGCACTATTCAACTTAGAAGTAGGAGGATTCAGGAACTCATACCTTACACAAGAGTATTAGAGTGAAAGTGAAATTAATTTACAAACTGGGATTCACTATCATGTATTATAATTCCTGAATTCATCCATATAATATATACTTGATAAAGTCTAAATAGAGTTAGGCACAAGGTTAGTTTCATGTGCTCATTACATTTGCGTCAGAAGGGTAGTTTATCACTCTTTATCACCCATTCTGAAATTATTGAACTGGGCTCTTAACTGTGTCAACATCAACTGTGTCAGTTTTGTAAACACCCAACAGGTGCCAGTGAATGATGATCGGTTTAATTTTTTTTTTGCGTGGAAGAATTCAATGATGTATATATGCTTCTGACGCACATCTATGATGAGGTGGGGGATTCGCTTTTTTAGAGCATCTAACGACGATTATCTGCAGGAGAGAGATAACACTTTCAGGCCATGAATACATCAGTTCAGTCATCATAACAATGCAATATGCAATCCTCTCTGATCTATTTAGGTGTAATAAAAAAAAACATTATGAGTTTTCTTCATGGACCCCCCAAAACATTATTGTGGACCTTCAATTTGTTATATTTTTCCTGTTGACCCTTAGAAATATTCCATGAATTCCTTGGGTCGATGTGGCCCTTGGTTGAGAACCCCTAGTTTATTTGAACCCCCATTATGGTTTTACATTACGGATTGTTGGCCCTTTTATTAAGAATATTCAAATTTGTTGTTATCCATGTTACTCTTATTTTAGAGATAGCCATTGTTATCCCTATCACCATGAAATACAGGTTATTGACCCTCTTCTTGAGACTGTTTATTTTTTTTATTTGAAACATGTTTATTCACTTTGGTATTTTCTGATTATCTAAAATAAAAAATATCCTTCAAAATGTTTTTCATTTCTTTATTACCAAAGTTACTAAAATTATTTTAATTTCTTATTTCTACTTATTTTTCACTTCCTAGCTTCTCTTATATTTTTTTCTTTCTCATTGCATTTTTTTTTTTTTTTCATTCATTATCATTTTATTGTAATTATTTTTATTTTAATAATTTTATTTATAAATTTTATTTTTATAATGATTTATTATTCTTCTTCTTATTTTTTCTTCCACTCGCTCCCCTCAGCAAAAAGTGGATTAATGTTGCGGGAGAAATTAGAAAATAGTGCAGTGTAATAATTTGAGTACTCATGAATTCTAAATTGAAGTTTATGAAGCAATTTTTTAAAATGGATTATTATTATCATCATCATCTTATGTTTATATGGCTAATAAAGAGTTTATTTAAGTAGGGTTAGAGTTTGACTGTATTTCTGTAAGTAGGTTGGGGAATGTTGTAGGGTGATCTCCCCTCACTTTCACAGAGAGATGGACTCGCCCAATAGCTATATTTACCGCTAACGAGCGACCTCTGGGGGAAGGCCCAGCGGCATTAGTTACCACCTCCTGTACTCGTGTATGATTGTTCTATCGACTATATTCACTGACTTCGTGTCCTTAAATTGATGCTTACCACTCGGCACCACAACAGGGAAAAAATGACAAAGGGAAGGGAGAGTGAGAACAGGAGAAGAAGAAGAGGAAAGAGGAAGAAAGGGTGGAAGGATTGAGAAAGAAGGTAAAAGAAAGAGGAAGAAAAAGAAAAGGATATATCTATTTGGTTGAGCACAAACCCAAGTTAGGCACAAGGCCAGTTTTATCATGTTAATTATATCCCTGGGCTTTTGTAATCAGTGTTGGCATTTATCTAGATCAGTTACTCTCATTGAGTTACCCAAAGTTATTAGTCAAAATATGTATGCCAACAGAATGAGTAGGATTCAATCTGGTATATTACAATTCAGTAATCAGACTGTCTACCCACTGTCCCAAGTAGACTTCCCTGTATTCAAGATGAATGACTACCAGAAAAAAAGATCATGGCTATAGTAAATTTGAAAGAGCCCCATAGAGATGGAAGCCAGACATGCCCGAGGAAAGAATGAAAAGAGTATAAAACAATGTTGCATTTAAAACAATATACATTTTAAAAATTGAGAAATTGCAGTCTGTGATATTGACAAGAGAAATTATTTTTGTCTTTTTATTTATTTATATTTTTTTGTAATCTTGGTTGTGCAGGGAATTGTCTAGAATTTGTCTCAGAAGGAGATTAAAAGAGATTTGCATGAAAATTGTAATAGTAAAAGCATCGGAAGGACAGAATCTTAGCGATAGAAGAACGGAGATTATGAAGGGGTAAAAAGATGAAGAAGAAGAGTGAGTTTCATGGAGAAGCAAAGCAAGAATAAAATTGGCATGAAATTCAGTAATTAGTTGAGTAATACCTAGAGATACCTGACATTGTAAATGTTATTTTATATATAGAAGAAAAACAAAAAAAAACAAACACATTCCGGGTATAAGTTCATTTTATAAACATTAGGCCAAGTAAATTGTTACTTATAATTATTAAACATAACATTAACTAATGGGCATACCTAGGATTGAAGTCCAGTAAAAAATGGGTGTCATCATGCACCCTGCCACCAGAATTTAAATTCAGTGGGTCCAGAGTCTAGGCTAAGGTCTCCTGAACAGGTTTCTGCATGTTAATAAAAGTTTAATGCATTTGGACTATTCGTTAAGGGCCTTGATTAAAAGGCACACACGATAGTCCAGTTGAGCTATCTTATCATTTTCATATTTATTTCAGTGTCTTGTTTAGTAAACATGATCATTTCTTCTGATTTCATCAACTGACCAATATCAAAGTCTATAATTTGGAAATGTATGCAAATGTATTCAAACTATAAATTCAATCCATCAAATTTTGCTCAGTATTCATTTTAAAGAGTTTTCTCCCTTTATGGAAAAATTTTTTGTAAACAATAATAAAAAAAGTCAATAATACATTCACTTTTATCATTTTGTAAGTAGTATCCAAAGATATAAAAATTTGATGATGACCTTCCAAGATAAAATTTTTACACATAAAAAAAAATTTCCATTGAAATTGAATCCTAGATTTTGAAAGATATAAAAGAATTATGTTATAGAGATCTAACTAAACGCACCCCAATATGGACTGTTTCAACTTCTATATTTTCACTGACTTTAGCATGCCTAGGGGAAAACATCTCATTTTTATACAAGATTATAACTATTCTATCTGCCGACTGAAAGTATTTCCATTCACTTTTTCTGTATCACTTTTCCTTGTTATTAATAAAATCATATTGAATTAACATTGTCCAGGCCTTTCTTTCAGTGACCATTTCATGAGGCCACAAAACTTGCGACAAGGAACTTGAACTCACGATCACAACAAAAACATATATATAAATTTGTGGTTTTATTATAGATTTTCTACTTAATCTTCTTTCTGGCGCCTGTCTGTAAGGCAAATTGATCAAACACCATTCTGAAGTAATGGACAACTCAAGACCTTGTAGTGAAGTTCATACGTCATTTATTTACATAATCATAAAATGATAAATCTTGGGTCCTAACTAAATCTAAAGCTCTTCTTCCTTGGAAAGACTAAATAAAGCATGGCTAACCGATGTGGTCAGACAAGAAATAATGAAAAAAAATGTTTTTTTTTTTTTTTTAATCCTCAACATGCATCGTCAAATGCCAACATGCTGGAGGCGGGGGGGAGGGTCAATCAAAAGATTAATGGCACTAGAGAGTAGTGACCCAAGAAATAAAAACAAGAAAAAATAAGAATGGCCACTGTTTATGATAATTTCATTATTTTTGTTGAATGAAATATCAATATTTTTGCATTTTTAATTGTAGTTTTCATTTTTCTATACTAACAAGGGTTATCCTCTGGTATCTGTGTCAAACATAGTATGATAGTAACTTCATGTCACTACTCTCTAGTGCCATTAGACTTTTGATTGAACCATCCACCCCAGCATGTTTAGATTTGAGCATGCATGTTGAGGATTAAAAAAAAAACAAACATTTTTTTTCATTCTTTCTTGTCTGACCACATGGGTTAACTATGCTTTATTTAGGCTCTCCCAAGTGGAAAAGCTTTATATTTAGTTAGGACCCAAGATTTATCATTTTATGATTATGTAAATAAATGACGTAGGAACTTCACTACAAGGTCTTGAGTTTTCCATTACTTCTGAATGGTGTTTGATTGAGTTGCCTTACAGATAGAGACCAGAAAAAAGATCACAGAATTTGTGAATAGATCCAGGAAACCAAGCCATATTGTTCATTTAACAAAGCAGGATACAAAATGTTTTTTTATGGTATTGGTAGATACCATAAAAGATCTGGCAGATAAAACATAACGGTTCACAAACTTTGTTATAATTGATACAGCCCTTACACAAAAGCTGGACCACATTGGTGATATGAATAGCACAAATTCAAAACCCCTTTTTTAATCTTCTATTTATTATCATGTCTTTTTGTTTTTGACATTTGGACGAGTTTGATTATTTCTTTACACGAATAAATTGATGATATATAATGTTGGCATAACTATAATAAGTGTTGCAATTTTTTTTTAGTCTAATGAATACAAGGGTATAACCACAAAGATTGGAGCAATCAGATTTTATATTGAGGGAAGTAAAACATTAACCAATCACAGAATAAGAAGGATGCAAATCATAATATTTAATTTACCCAAAATCCACAAATTACTTCTTGCTACCAAACCTCTGTGTTGGAAATACATAACTCTATTTTTGTTTCAATTGGAAGAGGATGATGATGATGGTGATGATGATTATCATCATTTTTATTATTATTATTATTACTATTACTAGTACTATGACCACTGCTATAAAAATCTGAACTTCTGTTGCTGCTGCTAAAATATTCATTTGATGTGTTATCCTTAGGATTAATTTATTTTATTTTCTCTATATTATAAAAGGCATTTTAACCCTCATAATGCTTTAGAACTTGGAACACATTATTTAAAATAAAATGGCTCTTCAAACTGAAATAAGAAAGATTGATCAATAAGAATCAGCAGGGTCAGTAAAAAACTATGTAAGTTCATAGTGAGACTATAATCTTGCCTGCCAATATTGTCTTCTTTTTTAATCTCTTCTGGTTTTGAGAAGAATCTGCGTAGACACACTGTGCACAATCTACTTAGATGGAAACTTCCTGTTCATTAGTTATGGTCCTTATTATAAAGGATTATATGATGGTAATGTTAGTGAATAAATTCAGCGAGTTTAATGAAAGTCATCTGAATTGTTTATTGGCTTGTGCAAACTGTTCAAGTCACTTACAGGAAGATGAATATGACAGCTCAACTGACCAGAAAATATAATAAGATTGTCATCTCAAACAAACAATGAGTTGAAGAATACAAAGAGTTCTTTACAAGTCGTTGATTCAAAAATACAAGGATTATGCAGCAATATGTTCTCCCTACCAAAATTTGTTTGGCACTCAGAAGAATTTTTTTGGCAGATTTTAGCAGTTATGGCCCACACTCATAAAAAAAATTTACTCATCTGTGTTCTATACAAACACCTTTCTTTTGTTAATGGATAGAAAAAACAAAGATTATTTGTGCTATTTAACAATTAACTTTACATTTTCAAATTCAAACATGGGCCTAACAAAACAAAAATGGAAAAAATTATAAAGACAATAAAAAGTTTTAATAAGACTTCATCTTAAAAAAAAACGTCTTCCTAAATAGCTAAAAGAATACATTAATAATGAAATTATCAATATTGATATTATTTATTATAATACATTAATAACAAAATTAACAATATTAATATTATTTATTATAATGCATTAATAATGAAATTAACAATATCAATATTATTTATTATAATACATTAATAATGAAATAAACAATATCAATATTATTTATTATAATATATTAATAATGAAATAAACAATATCAATATTATTTATCATAATATATTAATAATGAAATTAACAATATTAATATTATTTATAATAATACATTATTAATGAAATTAACAACATTAATATTATTCATTATAATACATTAATAATGAAATTAACAATATTAATATTATTTATTATACTAATAATGAAATTAAAAATATTAATATTTATTATAATACATTAATAATGAAATTAACAATATTGACTATTCTGTTTGTGTAAACTTTATGACAAGATTTCAACATTTATTTTCAATTACATTAGATTGTATTGATATGGTTTATTGATAAATTAATTTTTTTTCCCAATATATTTTTTAAAGATGTTAACATTTTTTTTTAAAATTTTGTTTTTGGTTAGTTCAAATTTGAATTTGAATTGGTATAAAAGGAAATTTTACTAGTCAGGATTTTGGGTAAAATAAATTGAAATTCTATTTCTTCAATTATCTAATTAAAAAAAAAAAACCCTCAAAACTTGCCCACCCACACCAGTCAGTCCCCAATAAACTAATGACCTAAGAGCTGTCAACACATAGAAATCATCCCAAAGGTCAAAACTTACTTCATTTGAAAGTCACCTGTCAATTTCTAAACAATACTTAAGTTCCACATTAATCAAATTCAGAAGATTTCTAAGTTCAATGGCACATCCCCATCAACTAGCAATAAGCTTTGTTACATATATAGACTATTCAAAAAATTTCTGAACAAGTAAGGAAAAGCTTTTGGCCATATTCATTTTCCAATTACAGAATTTTCCAATATTTTCAGTATATTTCTGTATATAGCCATATAGGTTTGAAAGAAACCTTTGGATTATTATGCTGATCAGTCTTTTTTGAGTGCATTTTCTTCAACTGTAATAGTAACGGAACTAATGGCTTATCGTTGAAGCACTCATGAATTTGTATTTTGTGTTCAGTCAAGAGAAGAAAGGAAAAAATCAAAATGGTAGCGCCCACAAGTTTTCATATCCAACAGTCCCGTAAACTAACACAGACTCTCGTTACTCTTATGCAAATTGGATAGCCTTCAGTTGCTTAAAGGCAAACTGTTTTAGAACAGATTGTAATCTATATTGCCCTTTCAACTAGATGAGTTAACCTAATTAAGTTGACAGGTCTCATCTACCACCGCTTCGAAATGAGTATTATCCTTCTAAGTAGAGGAGTTAATCTCCCGAGTTACCAAACCACAATTAGCTGAGGCAGATGAAAGTGAATGTGATGGTTTTTACTGGGATCTGAACTTGTGCTGTATAATTCCAGACTACAAGCAAGGTTTTACAACTGCTTCAACTTCCCAAATCTATCTATCTATCTATCTATCTGTCTCTCTCTCTCTCTCTCTCTATCTATCTATCTGTCTCTCTCTCTCTCTATATATATATATATCTGTCTCTCTCTCTCTCTCTATATATATCTATCTATCTATCTATCTATCTATCTATCTCCCTCCCTCCCTCCCCCAT
>JAUZSX010219148.1:0-15797 GCA_034780655.1 Idiosepius hallami
CTTTTTTTGTACATAATTTATTTTAATAGATTACATTTAGAGTCCTTTGCCCTAGGTTCTTCCTCTTTTATTCTGCATATATCCCCAATATTAATTGCTTTTTGGTTCAATGTTTGCCATCGGTTTAGCCCCAAAGAGAGATGGCCGAAAAAGCTTTAGGCTTGTCCTGTTCTTTTCTGTTTTATACAATTCTGAAGTTTTGTACAAGTAAACATTTGTTTAAATATGTATGCATATAATATTTTTTTTGCAATCTGTGTTAATGCCTGTTTTGATAAACAATATCCTTCTTTTTTTCTACTGCTGAAGCCTGAAAATACAAATAGTTTTTTTCACCAAAATCTGTACCAAATACATGTAGTAAATGTACATAATGCATTTTTTGTTTTCATAGATACATAGAGCTTTTAGAGTAAGAAATTGTAGGCTGAATGAGTTGAAAAGAAGTCTATATTTTAGTACTTTGCTCCAATGATAGGTTTGAAAAGCTCAAACTCTATCATATTTGACAGTTCATTATAAGCTGTATATGCAACATGTCAGCCTCAGTTTTAGTCTTCATTTTTCGCCTATTTCATTTGTTGAGTTTATTAGCAGAAATGTCAGTTCTTCTTAAAATTCTTCAATTGTTTGGTGATTCATCATTAACTCTGCAAAGAGTGTTATGTTTTTGTTTCCATTTATTTATTTCTTTGTCTGTGTCCGTCTTAATAACTTTGGGTAAGAACTAATGATTACATCTCTAATTTCCTCATCTATCTAGCTTTCTATCCCCTTCAGTTTATATCCACTTATGCATCCATCAAATGGATGGATCTATCTCATTCAATGTATATCCTTCTATCTGTATATGAAATGGTTCAATAGATCTATCTATCTATCTATCTGTCTACTTGTCTATTGGATTCTTTTTGTATTTAACTGATGCTATTTGTATCTATCTAATTCTGTTCATCTTTACCTGCGTAAATGAAGTAATGTCAAGGTATTTTAAGAAAATAATAATTACAACATATAAATACCTGTATTTTCTTTAAATTTTCTTGACACTAGGATGACCATTTTGACTATCAAAGCAGATTATTAGGAGCAATATCACAACTACTCAACAATTTCTTTCATGGGACATGTATTCATTTTTTTGTTCTAGAAACAAATTGCTTTGTTTTTAATGGAATCAGTAAACTCTTTTGCATGTAAACTGTTTTGTTTTTTTATTTTAAGAGGAGTTCAATTTCATTCAATTCAGTTCATTTCAAAATTGAAACAAATACCATAACAGAATAATCAATTCATCAACTTTTCTTTAAACTATCCTTGCATCCTTTCACAATAAATTTAGCTTGTAATGTCTTTAGCAAAAAAAAAAAAAATAATGACCCCTAAAATGATAACACAAATACATGAAGTAAGAAGTACATCAAGTAAACCTGCCAGAACCTTTCAAACTGCACAGTTTAGATTAAGAGGAATTTCCTTTTAAGTGATTGAAAAAAAACAAAAAAAACAAACCCTAATCTTCCATTGGAACAGCTGGTATGCCAATCATTTTATTTGCTTATTAGATTTAAACTTCTGCATGACTCGTTCAGTATTGAATGGTACAATGACGTTCACAATTTGCAATGACTTTTTATAAAATACCCCAAACCAGGATCTGTTCATCTTAGGCATGTGGCTCAAATACATTCACTATCTGAGAAAGAGGTTAAACTGCCTCCAAATATTTCTTACCAACATTTGTTTCATAGAGCGAATAGAACCCGGGTTTGTATTTGCTTGGTTCAGAAAGGTCAAAGCTTTAAATCTATTTGATAGTTTAAATTGTGAATTTAAATTTCTAATGTATAATTATCCAGAGTAAGAAGTACTGCAAGACTCCATACATGATAATACTAATATTGTTATCAAATTTAGAGAGAGATAAATATAGTTTAGATATAGCTCAAAACCTTAATTCCCCAAACACAGTTTAAAGATCTTGTTTTCTTCAGTCAAGAGAAAAAAAAAAATCTGAATGTTCAAAGGAAATTGAAACGGTTAAATAATAAAGAAAACGGTCCTTTGCATCTCTTGTTATCTTCCAAAAGTAGACAAATATACACAAATACTTCACCAAAAAATATTGCAACAGTTTTTTTTACTACCTCGACAAAAACTGATTCACTGAAGCCATATTTTTTCTCTGCAGACTTTCTGTCTATAAAAATCAATCCAATGATTCTCAAGAGCCATTATTTTTTAAACATTTGACTTTTCTGTTCTATCTGATTGAAAATCCTCTTTTAATTTTGTCAAATAAGGCATGCTAATATGATACTTAAGAGAGAGAGAGGGAAAGAGGGAGTGAGTGAGGCAGAGAGAAAGAGAGAAAGAGTGAGGCAGAGAGAGAGAGAGAGTAAGAGTGAGGCAGAGAGAGAGTAAGAGTGAGGCAGAGAGAGATTAAGAGTGAGGCAGAAAGAGAGAGAGTAAGAGTGAGGCAGAAAGAGAGAGAAAGAGTGAGGCAGAAAGAGAGAGAGAGTAAGAGTGAGGCAGAGAGAGAGAGAGTTAGAGTTAGACAGAGAGAGAGAGAGAGTTAGAGTTAGACAGAGAGAGAGTAAGAGTCGGGCAGAGAGAAAGAGAGAGAGAGACTTGTTCCAGGTTTAAACAAATCATAGCAATGATTAATGGATGATAAAACTTTTGAGGTACAGATAACCTCTTAAAATATATGTGGAACATGTTGAGAATTGGCGTTATTATGTATTATCTGTATCTGGCAAACTCTGAGTTGTTATTTTTCCTAAACAGGATGAAAGTTAAAAAAATATATGAACAAACAAATTTTCATCTATTAGGGCTTCATCGAGATATCTCTTTAAAAAAAAAAAAAAATACTTTTTTTTTCTACCCTATCCTAATGGCAATATTAACATGCATCCTACTAATTAACAATTAGTTATATCATAAAAAAAATGTTCTTGTTAAGTTATTATTTCTAATAGCTACAAAACTATTACATAACACATTGGAGAAACCAGAGTTGGTTTTGCTTTTCAATAACTTAAAAAAAAAAAAGACTTAGCTAAGCAGTTTGTATCCAAATTCCTGCCAGGTTCTGCTATATTTCTCTAACCATTCCAACATTCTTTGAGGAAAAAAACATGTTTATATTTTTTTTTCATTTTTTTTTCTTTTTACTGAGATGTTTGTTTTAGATTCATACCTATGGTTTGTGAGGTAACGAGAAAAAAAAAGGTCCAAATATGAATCAATACTGATTCTTCCCCCAATATATTTTGATATGTGGATACAACTTAGCTGAAGTATATCTGATTTTATGTCGACATCAGCAAGAGATTATAATCCAATAGTAAACTGAAGGGAATATTCCAACTAAACAATCATTTATTCCGTTTGAATCATAGTATCCAAGAAAAACAGATTCGTTAATCCGTCAAATGATGCTAAAAATTTGTTTGATGAAGAATAAAGAATAGCTGAAATGTTTTTTGACCTAGATAAATGTATTCAGCTAAAGATTTTCATTTTTATAATATACCTTGCATGGATTTTTCAGGTGATGCTTTGATGCTCATTTTGTGTTAGATTTTTTGTAATTTTAAGACTTTTATTTTCTAAGAAAACTGCTATTATTATTGAAAACCAGAGAAGTGTTTTTGTAAACTGTGGTTATATTGACACCCCAATGACTAATGTTCCCCTCTCCATACAACTAATGCTACAAGCCTGCGACAATCCAATTTTTCAAATTTGACCCTTTAGCAGCTATTTTTCTTGCTCTAAACTAAATTGAAATTGTTCCACTGGTTCAAATACCCATTTACAAATTTATCAAATTTGAAGTTTTTTTACCAAAATTTAGCATTTTAATTTGGTAGAGAATGTTTCTCACATAGATAGACAGTCATTATAACAATGCAATTTGAAATCTCTTCAGATATATTTGGGTAGAAAAATAGAAGGCATTACTATTAGAAATCCCCATATATATATATGTATGCGTGTGATAATAAAAATACCCCTTTCATTTGTATTTATTTGCAAATTAAATGCTTAACAGATGTCCTTTATATTAATTCCAGTTAAATATTGAATGTTTCTATTTCTATTAGTTTTATTCAAATCCAAAAATTGATTAAATATAAATTCATGTCTGTAAGTTTTTTTTATCAGGTTTCTTAAATTTTTTGCTCAAAATAAAATTCAAATTGAGACTTACTTTAGCCACAACATAGTGGCTTATGATAGTGTTTTATGATTTTTTTTCTGTTAGAAATATCTAATTTCTTTTTTCTACCATTTTTAGGATCCCATAGAAGTTGGCAACAATCTGAGGATACCATTATTTTTTATGTAATTTTTAAGGTTTATAATGCATGTTAAAGTTGATTTCCCTTAATTATATTTCATCCATGAAAAGATATTTTTAACTTCAAGCTTTGAATATGACTGTTAAATTTTTAACAATTTAATGAATTGAATTTATTTCAGATTTATCCATCTATTCATAAAATTCAAAACCATTTGTGTGTTTGCATGCATGTGTTTATATATATATATACATTTATATATATATTTATTTGTTTTTATCTCCTCAACTCAAGTTTCACCTCATCGGAGATAAAAACAAATAAATAAACATAGCTCTACAAACGTATTGAGCACTTTTCTTATTCATTACAGCATGTTATGATCCTTCATCCAAATAATGGGGAATCATATATTAAATTAACCTACATTTATATATATATATATATATATATATATAAAACACATGCATGCAATCACACACACACACACACATATATATATATATATATATATATATATATTTAAATACTTTTAAATCAGATCTTTGTGATTGATTGAGACCCTACATCCTGTAGCTCTTTTGAAAATAATACCACAGCAGTTATTAGAAAAAAAGACTATTTATATGTAGGGCTCTACAGAAAAAGTTTTATAAAAAAATATGATTTAAACCACTAAATTTGCACTATTTCATAGACAGGCTAGGCTTTCTTAATCACTTTAGCAAAAAGCCTTAGAAATAAATTTAGTATTAAGAAAAAAAGCATTAGAGATGAATTTAGTATAATAAAGGCATTAGAAATGAATTTAGAATTTTAAAAAGCATAATCGGTCTTTCTAGATAATTTGCTTTCTTAATTACCTTAGTAGCAAGTCCCCAGTGCCAAGCAAATACTTATATATTTAAACATATTTCATTAAAAAGAAGTTTAATTTTTCTTTATGATACAAATATAAAAACTTGAATAAGGGAAAATTGTTAAAATGTTAAAATCATAATTAAAAATAATAATAAAATATAGAATTGAGACGGTAGAACATTTAAAAATAAAATGGTATCTGTTTGATATCTATTCTATGAAAATATTATCATTTTTAATGAATAAAAAATATTAAAAAGAGGACTTTGAATGAAAATGTTGATTATGTATGTAAGCATGCTTGTATTTTAATATAATAATAATAATAATAATAGTAGTAAAAACAAACAAAAAAATTGCTTTTTTTTCAAATGGACTTGATTTTTAATCTATTTTTTGGATTGGGAGAATGATTGTTTTTGTATTCAAGTAGATATATTCTAAATGATATAACAATTTTTGATTGTCTCCTAAAATTGAAATTAGCTAGAGGCAATAAGATTTGTTTTGCATAGTCATTCTTATAGTTATTGATGCTATTTAAGCATTGGTATTTTTGTTGATGTTTATGAAGTTATCAGAATTTTGAATATGTCAGAAGCAAATTGCAGCTGGAGGTGAAAAATCCTTTATTCCAAAACTCTTGGGACTAGAAGATCTTTAGTTTTTAAATTTTGTGGCAACAAGAGGAAGGATTTTGAAATACAATCTATTCAATTTGTATCTAGCATCAAAAATGAGATAGCACAAAATTGGAATCCATACATCAACACTATATTCTAGAATGTTTAGGGTGAGCTATAAGTAGGTATACAGTTATTAACCTTTTTTTATATGCTTCTTTATATAAACCTTTTTATATGCTTTTATAGAATTTTTTATTCTGGTTTATCATTGAGTAATCTACTCTTTGTTTGGGTGGAATCCCTGTGAAGGACACTTGTATATCATATTGTTAAATGTGAGGAGCCTGCTGCACAAATAGCCACTAAATCTTTGACAGGAAGAGGGCCTGAATACAGTGGCATAAAATCCAAAGTCACTGGAGACCTTCTATTAATAATAATAATGCATTTATTTAGTATTAAGCATAACATTACTAGTGAAAAGTGCACATGATTGTTTCTTGCTGAATCATGCAGTTGAATTATTTTAATACCTCAATTATCTAGGCACAGAACCACACAGAACTTCCATCAGATCCAGATACATAAAATCTTCTCAGGGACACTGGGAAACATGCCTGGCTAACTCTAATCCTAACTTGTTAGTATAAAATTCAACCATTTCCAACTAGCTTTATTGTACCTTCATATTATTTTTTTATATTATTATTTATTTCTCTTGCTTGGCAAGCATTGTCAACTCCTTGAGTTGATTTTGTAACTGATTTGGTATTTGACTTGCAGAGTGGTTAGCCTTGCACAGGCTAGCCTTTTTCCGAAGGAAGGATGCAAGGCAGCAGTAGGATTTGGATTCAGTTCCCATCTCTTAGCCCTTTTGCCATAACAAGGCCCAGAAGGCAGTGGCGTTTCACTGGGCTTTTGTAATCAGTATTGCCCTTTATCTAGATGAGTTACTTTCCTGGCTTAACAAGCCCCATCTACCTTCATGACAATGGTTAAAAGGCTGTAACGCTGATATGCTGTAAAATAAATGAATAAAAAGACAGTTAATTGGACTCAATTTTGAGAACCGATAATCAGCAACATTAAAGGTTACAGAAGTAAAAAGGTTCAACAAAATAATTAATATAGTACAAATTTTACAACAAAATCAAACCCTTTATTTAATAGCACCCAAAGTAACTATTGTTATTCTATTAACTACAACTGGATACTAGTCTTAATATCTGTTGAGTATTCTTAGATTATTGTTCCTCATACCTAATATAAATCAATTTTTATAACCACTGAGCTGTATGTCATATAAGATAGGCACACAAGTCTAAATAATTTAAATAATACCTATATCTAGCTCCATATTAAATTCTATCATCTGTATTCTTTCTTGTGCTTGGAGATCTATCCTTTGACATGATCACTTGGTAGTGTTCAAAAGAAAGTCCAACCAATTCATCTTAGCAGTGGGAAAGCTTTTTAGAATCTCTCAGAAATTTGAGCAATAGTATGTCACTGAATAGTATGTCAAATGGTGAAAGTTTTTTTTTAAGTTATTTTCAAAATGAACTTAGCACATTCTTGATAATTTCATCTTTCTTATATAATCTTTTATCATCAACTTTGTCAAAACTTTATCATACTGGTGCCTTTATGAGATTCCATTTAATTTGAAAATGAGAGTTTATAGAATTTAAATGTGAAAACATTTGGGTGGAACAGTAACACACCCTCTATCATTAAACTGCATTGACATTAAGTATTGTTGAATAGATATACATTATGGTTGGTTTCTATGGCTGTTTGTTGTTCAGTTTTTTATTTTTAGTGAATAAAAGCTGAGTTAAATTGAATAAAATCAGAACTAACATAAAATAGAAGAAATATGTGGGGTTCATATTTTTATATCTGCATTTTTTTATGATCTAAACTCTTTCCATTTAGTTTCTTATATTTTAACTTTTGTTTATAGTCTTTTATTTCTTTGATAAGAATTCTATTTTTCATCATTCCGCTGACATTTAATTTTTTAAACTTAAATATAAAATTTTCCCACTTAGTCTAGAATTATGTCATGGAATTTTCACTAATCATTAAGGATGTACTTATTTTATATCTTTAAATTTTGTTTTCCAAAACTGCATTTACTTGACTTAACAATACTGCATGTCCCTTTTAAGACCCTGTGGACTCAATATAAAAAAATTTTAATGCCCTGACAAAGGTGTATCCGAAACATGTCGGCATTAATAATATTCTTGTTTTTGGTTTTTTCAAAAAAATTTTTTAACGTAAAATACTTTCATAATTCTATTCTGAATAAAGCCAACCACTGCCAATAAAAAAAGAATAAAACACGTCATATGCATTAAACCTCCAGAAATTATTTAATAAAAAAAAGGATTGGGGAATCGGGATGATGAGAAATATTGCAAAATATATTGGGCTGTTTATTAATCTGATTTCCTTCTAAAAGCCTTTCCTCCTAACTTTGAAGATGAATATCTTATTTACATGTAAATCATTATTGACCAAAAAAAGAAAAAACAGGGAGTGAGCCTTTTAATATTTAGCTGAACTTTATTGGGAAGAAGCAAGAGAAATAAAAGAGCTCTTGTGTTCTTTAATATACGGCTTCAATCGATGGAGGAGCTAATAATTCCCTTATTCACACTTCTTTCCAAATGCTTTGTAAACTATAAAGAGAATGAAATGGAAATAAATATATATATTTTATGTTTAGTATATTTAGGCAGCAGTTCATTATTATCAAACAGCCACATGAATAAAGTCAAAGTGCACCGAAAGTGCTATGGTAATAATAATGGATTTGGATATTATTTAGATACTTTGGATTTCGATATTAAATGCCATGCTCGACAACAAGAAAAAAATTGAAAATAGAATTATTAAAAAAGGAAAACTGCATCTTGTTTAATCAAGTATGTTTGATAAAATATATGTATGTATATACACTGCTGATCACAAATCTTTAAAAAGAAACTTTTATTTTTAAGGATAGATTTTAAATTCTTTTAACTTTAGGTTACCAATACTACAATCTAAAAGTTATGGAAACTTTATAAAACCAGTGGAAAGTCAAAATGCAATGAAAAAAAATAAAAATGACAATACTCAAAAAAAAAATACTTATAAGGTATTAGGTTGGTTGTGAAAAGTTTTTATGAATATACAGCTTACAGAATATATTATGTTAGAAATCAAAAATACCTTTGATAGATTGGTAAAAAAAAATTTAGTTTTGCTGATAAGAATTTAGGAAAAATCAACCATGCAAAATCATCGGAATCAGATAAGTTAAAGTGCCTTTAACTACATTTGGTAAAATTGAAATAGGCCCATTGAAATCATTTGGTAGACAGATAGTTAATTAAGTACAGATGTTTTTCTTTCAATGGTTTCTTCTGAGAGAAAAATTAATAGTTTAAAAATGAAAAAGGTTGAAGCTGTGAACATTCAGTTTAGTTATTATTGTTCAATATATTATATTTACATTTTCATTGTTTTGCTACATGTGTTTTGAAACAAGTGTAGCAAAACAATATATAATACATGTATAACACATTAAAGCAATACTAACTAACCGTTTACGGCTTAGCCGTAACCCATTTTTCACTTTTTATCTATCTATCTTTGTGTGTGTTTGTACGAGAGAGATTGTGTGAGAGAGGGAATAATAGCAATATGTAATGAAGTAACCTAATCTTGAATATCTAATTTAATTCTTTTGCTGCTTTTTCTTTTTTAACCCACATGGTGTTATTTGATCTTTGTCCTGAAAAGGTTCTATTGAGTGGAAATATAAGGGTTGTTCCGAAAGGAAATCTGTGATGCCAATACCTAGAATAAATTTAAGACACTTGCATAATTTCTATTAAAATTTAACAAAAGAAAGAATGTACCAACTTCACACCAAGATAAGAAATAAGAAAATTTTTTTTTTTTCTTTTATCTCCCTCCCCAGTTTCCTTCAACATTTCTCTTTCTGTCTTCCTGCTCCTCCCCCTCATCACTGCCAATTCTCCTCTTGACACTCCCCTCCTCATTTGCCACTGCCTTCTTTTTGCTCCCCCTTTTTGCTCCCCCTTTTTCTCTCTCTCTCTTTGCTCCCCCTTTTTCTCTCTCTCTTTTTGCTCCCCCTTTTTCTGTCTCTCTCTTTGCTCCCCCTTTTTCTCTCTCTTTTTGCTCTCTTCTTTCTGCTCGCCCTTTTTCTCTCTCTCCTTTTGCTCTCCTCTTTCTGCTCCCCCTTTTTCTCTCTCTCTTTTTGCTGCCCCTTTTTTTCTCTCTCTTTTTGCTGCCCCTTTTTTCTCTCTCTTTTTGCCCCCCCTTTTTTCTCTCTCTTTTGCTCCCCCTTTTTTCTCTCTCTTTTTGCTCCCCCTTTTTCTCTCTCTCTTTTTGCTCTCCTCTTTCTCTCTCTCTCTTTGCTTCCCCTTTTTCTCTCTCTCTTTTTGCTCCCCCTTTTGTTTTTTTTTGTTCCCCCTTTTCTCTCTCTCTTTTTGCTCCCCCTTTTCTCTTTCTCTCTCTATGCTCATCTTTTCTCTCTCTTTCTTTTTGTTCTCCTCTCTCTCTCTTTTTGCTCTCCTCTTTCTCTCTCTCTTTTTACTTCCCTCTTTCTTATTCTTACTCTCCTCTTTCTCTCTACTTGCCTACCTATATCTCTCTCTGCTCATTCCCCTCTTTCTTTTCTTACTCTCCTCTTTCTCTCATTTCTCATTCCTTTCTTTCTATCTCTATTTACTCCATTCTCTCTCTTGTTACTCTACTCTCACTCTTTTTACTCTCCACTCTCTCTCTCTCCCTTCTTGCTCCCTACTCGCTCCCTTCTTACTCTCGCTCCCCTCTTTCTCTCCACTTGCTCCCCTCTTTCTCTTCTTGCTCCCCTTGCTTTCCCAGATTCCCCTCCTCTTTTTGCTCTTCTCTTTCTCTCACAACTCTTTCCTTCTCTTATCATTCCTCCCTCTTTCTCTTCTCTGCCATTCATCTTGGCCTTCTTATCTTTTTGAAGTCTTCATTTTCTTTTGGTCTTGTCTATTCAAGTAGAAATTGGTTCTAGCACTTATGCTAATTTTCATGATTAAATTATAAAAACATACCAAAATATATGATATCATAAATGATTTTTCTGGGGCTTTTTGTGTCTTTTTTTTTATTCTTATTTTTTTTAATCAAGTAAAACTGATTTTTTGCTTATTAACTTTCAATCAGTCTTTTGTCTCTCTTTTTTAAGTGGGGAAAACTTATTGGAAGTTATTTAAAGTGACGCACACACACACATATATATATGTGTGTGTGTATGTATATGTGTGTGTGTATATATTAGAAGTATTGCCCAGTTTTGCTCAGATGCCAGGGAATTGCCACTAAGGTAATTAAGAATGCCTATTAGATAGAAAAGCAGTTAATGCTTTTTATACTAAATTCATTTTATAATGCCTTTTCATACTTACTTTATTTCCAAAGCCTCTCTAGCCAAAGTAGTTAAAGTATGGAAAAGCAGTACCATACATATGCAAATTTTAGGTGTCTAAATTATTAATTTTTTTTAATAACTATAGAAGTTTCTTTTTCTGAAGAACTCTACATGTAAACAGGATTTGTTTTAAATAACTCTTCTGGTTTTATTTTCTAAGAGCTACAAGATGTAGGGTTGCATACAAACTGATTTTTATAAGTATATAGATAGATATATGGATGTAGATTTGTTTATATGTGAATGTATTCTGGTATGTTTCTTTATAGATACATATACAAAGTATAAAGATGAGAAACTGATTTTCATCAAATGTTAAAGACAGCTCTATTAATTATAATTTTTAAAATTCTAAGTCTGCTTACATGTGTGTATATATCTTGTACCTATCTTAAATCAATACAGTAGTGGCTGTCACTGTTAATTAAATATTTTTTGCTGAACCTCTTAATTCATCTACACACACACACACACACACACACAAAGAATTTCTACAGTAACTCTTAATTGGTTCATTAATATTTTTTCATTGTTTTTATTCTCCCCATTTTCTGGAAAACTCAGCATATGTTTTTCCTGAATTTAAAATTTTATAAAAATCTATTTTTGCCCTTTTTCCTTTTTTTTTATTTTTTTTTATTTAGAAATATTTTTTTTGATCATTGAAGATTTGATCATCTTTGTTTTCTTTAATTCCTACAAAAATAGATTTGAGCAAATATTAATTCCCACAAAAGTTTGACCTTGGTTCATGTCAAAGCTGTGGCACTACTGGCAGTTACAGATACCACCAACTGTACTGAAGAGTGATTCTTTTGACCTTCTGTAAATTGATAAGGAGTGGTTAAGGTCTCCATCATCAAATGGACACTTTTTTATTGCAATCAAAAGAGGTGAGCAAAGAAATCCCTATGTTAAGGCATGGCAGAATTGTCAATATCATTTAAAACAGTAATCCCAAAACGTGAAAGGGAAATGAACATCGAACATTCAAAAGATTGCAAGATGTTCTAAATGTTCAATTTTTTTGGATTAAGAATAAATAAAAGTGGCATGAAAAAGTACACGAGAAAGAAGGTAGGATCTGACAAACTGTCAGCGAAGTGAAGGTTTACTATTAACATTCTTGCTACCCACAAGTGACATGTATCAACTACATCATCAAGGAAAGCATTGAGAAAAAGAAAAGATGCACTAAAAACAGCTGATTGATTTAGAAATAAAATCATATTTTCTCTCTTAAATTCTGTGTTTTTGAAGTCTATTTCTTTGCGAATTTTTATACTGCATGTATTCTTAGTCCTATACTACACTCTTCTCCATTACTGAATGCTTCTAAGAAATCTGTGTTTTTGTATGGTGTAAACAACTACTTAGTTCAAGTCAGAATTCCCTTAAAATAACATACATTTCTTGAGTATTTTTGTAATAACTCTAAAATTTGTTTTGAAATGCGATGGAAATGATGTTGGCAAAGTGAGTGAGTGTAGCCATCATACAGACACGACCAGCCAAAACAATATCCACTGTGACTGGCACTCTGTTGCCTTTTACCCTCTCCTTGCTTCAACAAACAGTGCTTAACCATTTAGAATTTCTTTTAATAATCAGAAAACTTTTCCTTTTTCCAATTAATGCCATCATTACTGTATTTTTGGTGACCTTTTAATATGTTTCTGAAAGATGTAAATAGTGTAAAGCTATCAATGAATTCCTCCTGTAAACTACATTAATGAGAAGAAGAAGAATGATAGCTAGAAAAATGTTAAACTGTTACAACTTTTATTGTAAACCTTTTGTTTTTGTTCCTTTGGGAAAATGAGGTAAACAAAATAAAAGTTACACAAATAAAAGTTAAAATATATTAATTAAATTTAATTTTGAAATTTTATCACTTTATAACATTTATATTTGAACTTGGGAAAGGCATGACTCTTCTTTTTTTATTTTAAGCTGAGCAATTAGTTGCGTTCAAACATGTTGACAAAACAAAGATGTTTATAAAATAGGAATTTTTTTCACATTAGATGACCAAAAAGGTTAACATGCCATCAACTAACCAACCAAACAAAAAAAAACACTTAGCATTTGCTTGCATCTCCTTACATTGCTAAAAGATAATTTAGTTTTCCCAGTTTAAAAAAAAATCCAAAATCAGAATTATAGATTTATAGTTGGAGAAATTAAGAAGAGTTGCTTTTCTTTTATATATTATTATTATTATTTGGGATGTGCAAGTGCCATTGGTGTAGGAAATTCAGTAAAAAGAATTTCTAAAGGTTAACATTTAATTACAACTGTAGCTGAGGGCACTTGATCATATTCCAAGCAATATCTATCAAACTGAGCTCTGTCACATACTGAATTGAACCTTTACAGGGAAAATGGTCAGTATGCCTCAGGTTATTTGATTCTATCTGATGCCTGTGAATTAATTGCCTTGAAAAGGTCCCCATTCTGTTAAATGCTAGCTGACTAGGAAAGCACCCTTTTTCCTTTATATTGACCCTGTCTTTTACTTTCTGGATAAAGGACTTTTGTTTTGTGATTGAAAAGACTTCTAGTTCCTTTAACTTTTCAAACTAGATTTGTTCTTGCACATTGTGTTCTTCTTTATATTATAAATCCGTAAGCAATGCTTTCTAATTTTCTTTCTTTCTTTCAATTTTCTCTCGCTTCCTTTACAGCAAAAAGTTTTTTGCCTGACACATACATTTTCATTTTTATGGGATTTCCAGCAAAAAAGAAAAACCCTCAGTAGGAGATATATACTTATTTTTATATAAATTATATATATATATATATATATATATATATTATTTTTTTTTTTTTTTATTTTTTATTTTAAAGATTCTGGTTATTTTACTTCAACATAGAATGTTTATGAGAATATGTGGTCATATGAATTGGAATTTTTTTTATTGCTGCTTTCTATTTGATACATGCAGAACATGGAATGACTTGCCCACCCACAGAATTGATCTTCATTGTTCGCTTGAAACATTTACACAAAATAAGCCAATTCTTGCTGTTTAAATTCATAACCATCATTACAAAAATTCATCGTTATTACAGAATCAGTGGTCATTGAATGACGGGAATTAAATGTGTTGCTTTTCTATCAGGCACTTTGCATTGTGGTATCTTTTCAATGTTATTGCTTGAAAGACACTTGGAATTTTCGTTCTAATCTCAGGCCTTTCTTGATCAATCTTTGTGGCTTGGCAGAGAGCCCAGCTTATTATTAGGGCAAGAAACAATGCTTAATATATATTTGCTTCACTTGGAGCCATACATCAAAAGTACAGTCAAATCTTGCATTGTCTTTTGACACATAAAAGGGAATATTTTATATACTTTCATTAATAACACAAATTTATATCATGATTAATCAATAAAACTTTCTGTGTAGTTTTCCTTATTTGGCTCTTGATGTAAAGCTAGATAAAATCAAAATGGACTAGAAGTGCAAGTGTTATCTAAATAGATACACCACCAACATTTATTCTTCTTAAACATTGAAATTTTATAGTTATGCGGGCTTAATATTATGAGTTATGCCAGTTTAATATTGTGATTTATTAAATAATCAATGAGGTTTAATACGTTTACTATAAGAGTCCATAAATATATAAAAACGATCCAGCTTGGTAGTATTTTATCAGTCCAGGTAAAGAATTAGTAATTTCAGCAAGCAAGTAAATCCAAAGAATTTTGCAGTCAATCGAGGGAAATGTCAAAATCCCTCAGTAATGGAAAGTTACTTCTTAGAGACAAAACTAGATGATGGAGAAATCAGCAGATAAATTATTCAACACTCTGCTGATGGCAAATGTTGTTGTTAAGCTGTTGCATTGCCACTCATCCTTCTTTCTTTACCTATACATCAGACGAGGGTTGTTCCTGCAGTTGTAGCTTAAGCGTGATCTTCAGCATGACAAACATTGTGGTCAAGGTATATTGGCTGAACCCAATTCTAGCCAATACTCTGGCAGCATCTTAATTAGGCACAGGAATACCCCTGTGAGGTGATGCACCATCTTGCATAAACAAAATTGCATCGGTGCTTCTGTCTCATTTCACTGTCAGCCAGTTTGAAATTGTTTTTTTTCGCCAGGTCACCCCACCCACCGTCTTATTTTTCCGACTTCTCATCACCCAACTACTCATCATGGTCTATTCATCACTAGGCTTCTCATCACGTGGCTTTTTCATCACGTCGACAATGCATCACCCCGACATCAAGTGATTTCATCACCTCAAAGAAAAAAATTACATTCATTCAAGTAATTATGTTTTTATTACGTTAAATTTTAGCCTCTTTGGCAATTTTGGGGTATTTTTATGAGAGATTATTAAAATCTATAAAGTAAATATCATCTACTTTTTCAAACTTTTTAACAAATAAACAATAAAAAAACATTTATTTAAATTGATTTATTTTCTATTTTTATATTTAAAAATCTAAACAAACTTCTCCAAATAGTTTCATTTTATTTTAACTTAATCTTA
>JAUZSX010219256.1:0-15797 GCA_034780655.1 Idiosepius hallami
ACAATAAACACTTTCTAATATTAGATTTCAACAGTTTCGCATATTGATTTTTATGGCTAAAGTTTTAGTTTTCTGTATAAATGTTGTAGCTATAACATATTCTAAACGTAAACAGGTTACATGCCATAAAATTGTCTAGAGCCTTATGTGACTGACAAAAAATGACAGTATTTCTGAAATATTTTTCTCCCAAAATATTAAGTTATTTGAGGAAATATGTTAGATATAGAGGGTGTCCGAAATGTTGCTTTTAGGTTGAAAATAATGTTTATGCTGGTGGAGGATATATCCAGCATTTCCTTTGTGATAAGTTGTGATACTGTAAATAAATAATACACCTTTTTTATTAGTGAAATTGTATTGTCTTAATGTTATAACATAAAATTTACCGTTTATTAGTTTATTTAAATTTTTATATCTAATTTTATGGACATCCTGAATAAAGCTGGATGAAACTATTGTGAGCGTTATTTTTATATCATATTTCATTTTATTTAATATTCTTTTTATTTTTTTATATTCCTTTTTTTTTTACTGATGCTCAGTGTATAGATAGTAAAATATACCAATGGCTAAATTAAAATTAGATCTTTTATATTAAGTCTAAGATCAATTTCGTATTCGATGTCTGATGTTATAAACATATGATTCAAAATAATTTTTTTTATAGATTTTCATTCTCTTTAGATTAACATTGAACTCAAATGAACTTTCTAAAATGGCGTAAAGTATTGTTTTACATATCAGAAAGAAAATCTTTAATAATAATATCTTTATACCTTTGGACCCAGACTTACTAAATTACGCACAAGCCATTCAGTGGCGTTCTATTAGAGGACACTGAACGATTAAAATCGTGGCCGTGTTGTTTTTTGCGCTTAGTTACCTTGGTTGATATATCGGCCTTTAAGGTTTCAAATATTCATTATAAAAAGCATTTGCCCAAAATTCTGTATTTTGTTTTTTGCCAAACAATATTGATTATAAGAAAATTTAAGTTCCAAAAATATTGTAAATTTTTTTTTAGTGAGCAGCATTGGGGAAAAATGCCTTAAATTGTGCCCTAAAATTATTCTATATCAATGTAAATCGTTGTCATTTACTTAAATTCTGTATAGATAACTATTGCAATCAATAATATTTATATAAGACATAAGAGTCTTAATTAAGAAAATTCCTAAAGATTTTAAGTATTTTATCATTTTTCAAGTTGACGGCGATAATTTTATGCAACCAGGGTTTAGGGACCCTGCAGACCCCGCAATTGCGAGGGGCGCAAGCTCATAAGGGGCCTCATGTTTCCTTGAGCTTCACAGATTGTAATGCAAAAAAATTGTCAAAATAATTGTTAGGATTAATTAGAAAAACATTATCACACTTATATAATGAAATATAAATATATCAATCCATCTTTCTTTCTGCCTCGAGTCTCTCTCGATATATAAATATATTTTTATATGTAAGTATGTATAGTCAAAGACTCAAGTATGTTAAGGGGTATAACTTGTTTTTTAAGGAAAAGGGGCCGCAAGGCGCATTTGGCGTCGGAGCCGCTGAGTTGGTAAGCGCGGCAATGTATGCAACCCTGTCTAATTAGCATCCTTATTATTCAAAATGAAACTTGTTTGGTTCAGGTTCATCTCTCCTCCCTTTCACACCGTTAAGTCAAATTTAAAGCTGGATTAAGAGAATTAGAAAGAGCTAAAAGTTGGTATTTCATTCTATTCCCACCACACTAATGCAAATTAAAGCTAATATTTTTTTGTGCTTGCTTCCGGTTTAGATCATTTATTACCGAACTTTATTTGTTGATCTGTTTCTCGTGAATATATAATGAAGAGGAGAGAAAGAAAAATTGAAGCTAACATTTTGCAATATTCATTGATTCGATCGTGTGGAATATCTGGCATCGTCCTTGAAAAAAAAGCTAATAAAAAGAATCGAATTGATTCGATCTAAAATTCATGAGTCAATTTAAAATTTATTCAATTTATTTAGGATCAACTGAATATTAGTTTTTCTTTCTTTTTTTTTAAATATATTAATGGTAGAAATACATACGTCACGATCAGAATTCAACTAAGCATGAGGTTTCAAATAAATGATTAAAAAAACCTAAACATTTAAGATTCAATGAATATTCATTGTTCTGAGTAGGTTTAGTTTTTAAAACCGGTTTTTGATTCACTTAAACTGGTTTCATAAAGAATTTGCTTGAAAGACAATTTTTACTTAGAAAGGATATTCAAAATAATTCATATTTAAAAAATCAGTGAAAAGTTTCTCAAGATAAAATAAACACATTAAACCTAAAGCAAACAAACAATACTCTCAAAACAGCTAAGTAGTCTTTAGAAAGATTTATCAATGCTTTTTCATACGATCTGTCTATTTTATGATTATTTTTTTTGCTCAAGAAATAGGATTACAAACTGGAATTGAAAATGAATGAAAAAGTCAGTAGCCGTACAAAAAAAACGTTAAAGTATTTTGCGTTATCTTTGGACCTTAACTTATCAAAATTACCAAGTAGTCACCCAGAGCCGTTATATTAGTGTAACATATTAGGGTCAAAATATTGGTGTGTCTGATTTTCCCTTATGCCTTATCTTCTATTTGAATAACTAATTCAATGCGTTCCCTGATATTAGCACTTGTTTATAAAAAAACAATCAATAGATTTAAAAAAAATCTCTCGTTTTTATTATCATATAGTTACGCCAGAAGTTCAACTACTGTTTGCATATTATTCAAATTTTATCTCTTGTTTACTGTTGTGTTCCTGACTCTTTAGTTTCCCAGAGATTGTCTTTTGCAATAGTTTCCTTCTTTGCTATTTATGGATTCAGCAAATTTCTTACTGTTCTCATCTCTTTTTCCCTAACTGTTATTTGGTCTTCAATTGTGAATGTCGTAAATAAAATTTGTGCCTGTATGTTTTGAGGGGGAGAAAAAAAATCGCAGTTCTATCTTTAAAAAGCAGAAGTTGGTTTGTGAATACGCACCGTTGGATGATCGTATAAATTCAGTAGGTTCGTACGGAAATAACTTGAATGAACCTTTTTTAAGAACCCGTATTTTGAAAAGCATCTTTTAAAAAAAGTCAGCGTGGAACTTTACACACTTTCCGTTAAAAAAAAGTTAATGGGAGCCACAACCAAGATCTTGCCTCTTGCCTTCATTTCATAAAAATCTATTACCTTCAATAGATTTCAGTTTTCAATGAAATAGATTTAAAAAAAAAAGAGAGTAAATATCGTGTTTAATTCAATACACATGCATTGGGAAAGTGAGAGAGAGGGTGGGAAAGGATGTTATTCAGTTTGCTTTACTTCACGCACAAGTACGACGCATCAAAGCTCTGTTATATTTTTATTATCGTTTTGGCGTAAGAAAACAGTTTTTATAAAAGGAAAACTGAAGAGCATCCAAAATTTTATTGAATAATAATAATAATAATAATAAAACTATGGTAACAATTATTAAGAAGATTGATTTATGCACCAAAATTAAATTTTGCATTGAATATCTCGAGATTCTATTAATTCCTGGATCTAAAAATGAATGAAAATGTCAATAGCCGTACAAAAAAAAAACTTAAATTATTCTGCGTTAGTCTTTGAATTCTAACTTATCAAAATTACCAAATAGTCACCCAGAGCTGTTATATTAGTGTAACATATTAGGGTCAAAATATTGGTGTGTCTTTTTTCCCTTATGTCACCAGGGCCGATATATAGGCCTATTAGGGTTCAAAGGATTAAAGTGCCACCACCTTTCATTTGACTTCAATCAATTTTAAGCAAATGTGAGGATTTAAAAATTACTCATGATTTCTAAGACACCTTGAATTTATTGGGTCATGTTGTGATAATTAAAGGCTAAAATTTGTTGATTGCATCGGGTCTTAATTAACATCCCACCAGATTACCTTCAATGTTTAATTTAATTTCTAATAATTTACTAACTGAATTATTTAGCACTTGAGACAATTCTATTTTTTTCTGCACTTAATCAATAAAACCCGGTCACATAGACTTGAAATAGTTCGTTTTTTAAGATAACATTGAAAAATGTTTAAAATAAATCATATGTAAAGTTTACAAATACGAGTAATTAATTGAAATAGTAACATTAATTAAATTAAAATGCAAGATTAGTTAAAATAAAAGGAGCGAGATGATGAAAATTAAAAGAAATGGTTATATGCGTTTATTCTTCCAAATTAAGTTATTTCTCGTTTTCTAGAAGATAGCTTGAATAATACTTAGTGAAAAATAACTTCTTCTTTCATGATTATTTTACTAATATTTTTATGTTATCGTTTTTGACGGCACGGACATGGTAGTATAATTATTGTTATAAAGTATAAGATAATGAATAGAGGAAAAATAAAAATGTGTTTAAGGAGAAAGATATGGCTATCCTAAGAAAGCCGAAACTGTGTTCTCCTACTCCTCTTCTAGTATAATATATATTTCAATGATATTGACGATAGTTTAAGTTTGGTACTGTGAGTGCAACATTATTTGCTTGTTATTTTGTTTTTTATCTGTTGGAATGGTCAACTAGGAGGGAAATAGTTCAGGGAAGGATTATAACTATATTTAAGTTTAGAATGTCTCGCAAAATATTGTTTATAGTTTTTTATTATGGATGTTTAACCCTTTGAACCCATACTTATCAAAATTACCACGTAGTCACCCAGAGTCGTTATATTAGCAGAACATATTAAAGGATAAATATTGGTGTGTCTTTTTTTGCCTAATGTTGTCTGGGCCGATATATCGTTCTCTTGGGATCCAAAGGTTGTTGATAACAAAGGATTTGTAATTTTTTTTTACACGAGGTTTTAGTTTTGAAGTTACTGATATTAGAAAAAAAGTATTTTTTACTCTTAAAATGGAAACTACAAATAATCTGAAAGCCTTATAAAAAACTTTATTAGCATTTTTACATTTAAAATAAATCTAAACTATTTTTAATCTCAACAGAAAAGAACCACTCTGAAAACAACTTAGCCTATCTCATTATGTAAAAATCGTATGATCATTGTGATTGATTTATTTATGATAGCAAAAAGCCAAGCAACAATTTTATCTCAATTCAATATAAGATATCAATTTTACCATTAGAGTATTTTATGTTTTAAGGGGAAAAACAGTCTTGATTTAATATTGATTGAACGTAAGAGTTGATTTGAGCATAGTAATACTTTAAAGAGGGCTCTTCTAGCTAAAAGTCTTAAAACATAAGAAGAAAAATAGAAACTGTTGACTCACGAAAAACTAAAAACAGAATAATTTTTATCTATCAATATGTAAAAAGTTATTTTGGAAGTCCAATCCTTTTATGGCAATCATCTGAAAAGCTTTTATTTCTATTTACTTATTCGGCAGCAAAAGAAAGACAGACAAAACAAACCTGGTAAGTACCCTTGATTATAGATTAAGAGCTAACCGCTTCTCTAGAAAAACAAACCAAGAAAATAAGAATGTTAATTTATATCAAGGTAAACAAGATTTCATTCTTTTGTCTTTATATCAATGTCAATCGAAATTAGTCATTTTCTATTTTAGAATAGAGTTCAAATTGCAATAGTTGCAGCCAATTGCCAAAAAACATAATTCTTGTTTGTTTTTATTGGCAACATGAATTCATATACATTCTATTTATACGGCAACAAGTTTTAATCTATTTAAGGCAAATATAGCCTTTTATTCTACAGCACTTGGTTTGCATTTTATTATCCAGCCGTCCCTCTGGTTACGATGGAGTCGACTAACTCGGTATTGATTTACAAAGCTTGAATTTTTGTCACTTTTTAAGAAAAAACAACCTTTCTTTAAAAAAAAAGGGTGAATTTTTCTTTTAAACTTATTGTTTTATAAACAATTTCTGAATCAGGTAAACTGGCTGTCTGAAGGGCGGGGCAACACAGCAAAAAAATCAGGTTCGAAAATAAAGTGAGAGCGAGAAGAAAAATTAAACATTTTATTGATAAGGCATATTTTTTCTTTTAGTCCGTTAAGAAAAGGGTTTCTAATTGTAGTTAAACAGAGAACAAGTTACGCGTAAAAGAAATTTAAACAAAATAAAGGAAAGTAAAGAAAGATACAAAGATTAAGGGAAGAAGTAGCGAACCCTGAATGCATAAGCAAACGTAATGGTGAGAAGGGAAAATAGTTCGTGATAAAACATGTGTCCTAGGGCATTATCATAGGGTTTATTCTAAGTTAGACGGAAATTCAGGTTTACGTCACCAGCCTAGAAACAGAACTCGTTCGTAACTCGAAAACCATCAGTATTTAATTTAAATGGATAATAATCGTGTAAGATATTTATGATTTAACTGATCTTTTAGTTAAATTGTATAGTAGATTTGATATTTAACTAAATTCTTTACTTTTAAATGATTGAAATATCTGGTGTACATTTTATAAGATAATGAATTAGACTGTAGAATTGTTTTAATATTGGGTTATTGTGTAATTTGTGCAAACATCAACTACATCATTTATTTTGGTAAAAATTGAAATTATACCACGCGCATTGTTATAAAGAGGGCTGTGACTTGTTTTGATTAAGGTATATTCTTGTCGTTACTGGACTATTTCGCAATTTTAACATTCATTTAATTCTGTATTTATTTGTAGGGATATGATAAAGTTTTTATTAAATAATATTTTTGTCAAGGTCCTAATTACTAGGGCAGTGATAAGTTAATTCTTTGAATAAAGAATATTGTCACAGCCCAGCAAATAACTACAGCTAAATTCAACCGTTTATTCCGTTTTTATTCACTGAGCTCGAACGAAAGTAGAAAGATTCTGCGATGTTTTATGTGGTTGGGACTGGACAAACACATTCATGTCTCTGTTTTTTAAAGAGATGCCAACACTATTTTCATTTGCTCTTTCAGAATATCTCACGCTTATTTTTTTTTCTTCTAAATAACGTTCAATATCCTTCTACGTGACCCGTTATTACTTGAATAGTGACGTAAAAATGTCTGGCTTTGGCACGATACCTTAATCCAGTGCTCTTTTTGTAGCTCTCTAAACATAGCGCTCTACTATTCAAACGATGGTTATCCGCCGACCTAGATTGGTGGCTATTATTCGTTTGTGCTTTTGAAAAGACCTCCACGGTTGTGGTAGGGAAGTGTTCAGTCATAGGTTTTCTTTCTTGCAACAGTCTCAAAAGAAATAAAAGAAGAACAATCGTTAATTGAATTCAGTCTACTAGATTACAATTATGACTTTGTGAATATGGCCTCGCTGTTAACTGCTCGGCCATTAAGAATTCCAAAGATTTTATAACAAGATAAAAGGAAATGCTTATTAAATGAAATAATTCTGTTGATATTATTACAATTGTTTGGAAACTGAGAAAGTCCTTGAATATATGTACAATTTATTGAGTTAAAAGATACACAGCATGGGAAATAGATGTGTGTCATTAAACATAATTGTATAGATATAAATTGATATTGTGATAATCGGTGATGCAAAGACCAGGATAACCGAAAAACAAACTGTAAGCATGGCCCTGATCACAGGTCTGTTCATAAGCCGTTGAAATATAACTAAGAAATATAAATAATGTTAAGCAAGTGTACGGAAGAAAATTTTAATTCGTTTTTTTTCTTTTTTAAATTTAAATTTTGTAAATAAATTTCTATTTAACTCTTGTTGATTAGATTGCTTTATCAAATTTGATGAAAGATTGCAGGTTTGAAGAAATAGATAATATATACATCTATGGATTACCTCAAAAAAATTAAATGTGTCAATGGGGCAGCCTTATTTAGCCTAGTGGGTCGACAATCGGACAGAATCGTACTACGCAAGTTTGTATCCCGCTCGTTCAATTTGCGTTTATAATTGGACTAATACTCTTGGGAAAGGTATGCATCCCCTTATTCCTTTAGGCTATAGGTTAAATTTCAAACATAGTGTTATTAAAAAAAATTTAAAGTATACGTGTGTGTTCATAAAATGATTGTTCTTGGCATTAAGTGACCAAAAAAGGTTAAAATGCCGTAAAACACTATAGAAACAGATGTTTCAGCGGAAAATAGTTAAATAATTAAAAAAAAAGATTAGAAATTGAGGGAATAAAAGTAAACCACATAGCGATACATTTAAAAAAAAACAAGTTATTAATCTTGGTGGTTAAAAAAATGTTTGAAATTACGATATAAGATTGTTTAATGATGATAATAATTGTGTGTGTCGAAGAGATTGAGGAAATAGTAAGAATATTCTTTGTAGATTATGGACAACATCCCTGTTGCTGCCGCACAGGAAAAATAGAGTAAGGTTAAATCTGGGCTTTTTTATTTTTGTTTATTTGGAACTGATATATAAGGAGTTGTTTCATGACCATGGTCTTTAACAAATTAATCAGAGGAAGGATATTTGTCTTGCGATGATGAAAAACTTTTCATGCTGAAAAGCTTCAAAGGCTCAATAGGAAACCCCATAGTGAATTCCAGGCTATATCTATGTTTAAGACCCACCGTTCCGGATTTGTGGGTGTTAATAGGGCTTTTTAAAGATATTTATTGTGGAAGAGAATTATAAAGCGTTACGTTTTCTTTGAACGTTATTATAAGAGGAAGAACAAAGGTGTTTTGAATTCTGTTCGCGGGATTCCAATCGTGATGTATGAACAGGGCTGCACTCATACTTCTCCAACAAGGACTCTTTAAAAACTGAACCTATATTATATTTACATGGTCGGGCACCAATCAAAGTGAGGCACAAGGTCATTTTTATGTGCTCTGAACTTATATATATATATATATATATAGAAAGCTAAAATGGGACATGTTGGATATTTTTTTTTAAATAGATCGAATCTTGCGATGTTTTTAATATACAAGTATACAACATGTCCCAATTTGGCTTTGTATTATTGAAATTATGTTGTACATCTAATTTACTAATATGTAATGTGTATATAATAAAACACCGAAAGTCCCAAAAAGGCAGTAAATAGTCAGTCGGACTTCATAATCGTAATATTCTAGTTAGAATCCTAGTCATTTGGTTTAGTGCACATAATGACTATTATGTTGGAAATGGCTCAATGATGGCATACTGAAAATAACGTTGGCTGCTGTGAAAGCGATGTTGGCCAAGTGAGTGTGCGTGGCCGTCGCGTCCCCAACGACAGCCCTAAACAACCTGCGAAGATAACTCGATCACCTTTTCCCCTCTCATCGAATAAACGAAGACTGGTGTCCAAATGACAGTAGTAGTCTTCCGTGAACACATAAGACAACCATTTGAGAATTTTAGAAAATTGTTGTAACTGGCTATAATAAGGTGAATAAACATTTTTCATATTAATGTAAGGTTTTAGTGATAATATTTTATGATATTTGTAAAAATATTTTCATTTGAAAATGTGTTTTTACGGATTTCTAATCAGAAATGATTTTTTTTACCTGTGAGAATATTTTCTAATTATACGTGGAGTGATTTATTTTATTTGAAACATGATTTTTCGCAATCATTTTTGACAGATTCACTCATTTTTGATGATTCCAAGAAATAAAGGGTGAGGGATAGGGGGTGGAATTCGCAGTCACCAGTTTCTAAAAAAGACACAACACAACGGCTAATTTATTTTCAGGTCACAATGACATGTATTGCCGCAGAAAATAAAAACTTTACACGTGAAAAAATATACATTCTTATCTCCGTATGCTATAAAAATGGCTTCATCTTTATATACATATATATATATATATATATATATATATATAGTTATTGTAATAACCCACGTATACTTCTATATTTAATGTAAGGTGTATAATATCTGGCCGAATGAGATTGAAAGTGGTAAAAGAAAAAGAAGTGTCTGAGGAATGGTTAAGGCTAACCGGAAATATTACAAACAGAATTTACTATAGAATTAAAAGAAATAGTAAAATTGCACAATAATTAAGTAATGAAGAGGGTTTTGATAAAGATATTCTTTCATAAACGCTTATTGTCATAATCCTAATCATAACATTATAATTTGATTTGAATATGGCTATACTGATATTTTCTGAGTCACACGTAGTTAATATATAGTTATAGTCAATAGTATGTAAAGCAATGAACTGGCATTAAAAGAAATAGAGTTCTTTTAAAGATTTTTAAAAAATTATTATTAGTTGATTTATAATAAAATTCATGCAATAGACTTAAAAAGTCTAAGATAGAAATTACAGCATAATCTTCAGGATTGTGTTTATTTTCATTTACTTTTTATCTCTTAAATTCCTAGCATTGGTTATAGAAGGAAAAATATAGAGCGATACAGATTTTTGAATCCCAAGCCTACAGTGAAAATGATTCATTTTTTTCTATTTAGTAGTAAATGTTTAGGGCCATAGCAACAACATTTGCCGTCATTGCGGTTTCTGCAACTTTCTCTTCTTTTTACAGAATTGGGTTGTTAGCCATTGTCTAACTTTCTACCTTGTAGACCAGTACAGTACTTGATATTCCTAAGTGATCACCAATATTAGTAATGAACAGGCTCTACGTTGCTTAACTTTAGTGATCTAGCAGGAACCTGTGTCTCAAACGCAACTTTACTGTACTATGTAGAAATGCATTTGTCTGTTTTATAAATTTGATTCTAATTTAATTTATTTATTTTATTTTTTTTAATCATGGTAGACCAACAAACTGCCCACACCAAAGAATTTCACTGAAATTCTAACTTAAGATAATAAGACAAAAAGTTTACGAATTATGTAAAATCTAAAAAAAAACAAAAAAAATAAACAGGAATATTTGTATTTATAAGCTTTGAAATTTGAGCGGGAGTAGTTGTCAGTTATAGCAAGTCGAGGCATGATAATTACTTAAAGATTTTCTAAGATGAGACTTGATAAATACTGCTGTTTAGATCAGGTTTCGTCAACCTACGGCGCGTGTGCTACACTTTTCACGACAAGCAATTTTCAATGGAATGCAGTAAATAAGTAGCAATCCTATTTTTATATATACGGTGGTCGTTCCAGTATGTATATAGTAAACAGGAAGGATATATTTACTTGGTCGAGCACCAATCCAAGTTTAACACAAGAACATTTTTATCTGTTCATTATATTAATTGTCTTATGAGATCAGCACTGCCGATCACCGAGATGAGCAACTCTCAGGAAGTAACTGTTCCTGATTTGGATAACACGTGAAATCAGTCGATTCAGTATGATATTTACTTGGTGAGCACCCCCAAGTTTGGCACAATGGTCGAAAGTTTCATACTTGCTGATTAAGTAAGGTAACCACTAGAAATACGTTTGTTCACGTGCATTGATGGCAAAGCGATTTGGATTGCTAATGTTTCCTGAGATTATTAAATAAACGGACCTTAACTTAAACGTCTAACCGACACTCGTGGTGTGGAATAAAACGTAGTAGGACAAACAAAACACATAACCACACATAGCAATCCTTGAATTCACCAACTGACTCCCCGTGTTCGCCGAACGTCCCGATCATATACAGAGAGGCACAACCTCATCTGCATACGAACAACGAGAGTTTGTGTTAGAAGAACGGTATCTCAATAGGCCAAAATCACGGACGCCGCCATTGGCAATTTTTTTAGCTGACACACTGTCGAATTTTGATTCAAGATAGAGGCAGTTCCACATTCGTAAACCACTCGTTTCTTAGTACCATATCACCAGTCAACTCTGCCTGTTTTATTCACTTGAATAAATAAAGGAACAAGCGATATCCTAACTTACTAAAAGCGTTTGCTGTTATTGTTCATGCATAACACACTGTTGGTCATATACCACATCTCCAGACCTCTTAAATTATTCTGTAATGTAATAAGAGGGTTTGATGGGTTTAGCAAGAACCCTAGCAGGAATTCGAAAACGGAATGATAGGTTTAGAGAACAATAACATTTTACTGAAATCTAGGTCAGCTAATTGTTTAGTATAAAAATGCAAGCTGAATGAGAAAACGAATTCCTGCAAGAAATTTGAAATTTTAAAATAAGCCATATTATAAACAGGCAAAATATTTTTGATGTACTGGAATTTTAATATAAGCCAAATCATAAACAAGCAAAATATGTAGGATTTTGGAATTTTAAGTTAAATAAAAAATATTCGATTCGATTGTTAGGAAAGAAACAGACAGTTGGAGTTAGACGAGAGGCTGGCGAGCTAGAGAGAGGTCTCTACTGGTGTTGGGGGCACGGTGCCCCCCCTGGGGCGCTGGAGCAACAGATGGCTAATTCTTTCTCTCTCCAACTAAAAGTTGTTTCATGAATAAATGAGAGAATAATTAATGGTACCACAAAAATACTTGTTATAATTTCAATCTGCATACACAAAAACACACACACACATGGCAACATACAGACGACACCAACACTAACACTTACTAGACGAACCCAAGAAATGGCGCCTCTTTATCCTACACCCCATGACGACACCAACACTAACAACGAACAGTAGACGATTACGAACCCAGTTGGGGTCCTTTTATTAAAAACAAATAACGTTACAATTCCTCGACTTTGACCTTTTTTCTATTTATGAATAAAAAACAAACGATGTACAAACTTACTGCAAGAGTCTATTGTCATTATTGGTAGTTGAACTGTCAACCTTCTACAACACTTACATACCTCTTTCTTTCAACTCTTTCTCGACACTGAGCTTTTTGTCCACTTGGAGGGAAGATACATACAAGTGATCTACAATCTTATTTGTTGGTATTATTCTATATATAAAATAAAATTGCATTCTTGTACAACATCTCCAGTCTTCTTCAACTCTCTCGACTCACGCTCTTTTTTCACTCGGAAATTAAAGAAAAAACAAACGATACAATCTTACTTGATGTTAACCTTTTCGTACACTTGGACAGTAAACGAAACAAGTGAATTAAAATCTTTCTACAAGAATATGTTTTATTGTCGGTATATAACAAACCGTCTGCCTTGTACCTTATCTCCAAACCTCTTTCAATACATAAACACCGCGGGTTGTTCCTACTTGGCTAATAAGAGAAGCAAAAATCAAAAACAAACAAAAAAAAACAAACAAACTAGATCTACAATTTTTCAACCATTAACAAAAATAACTTTGACCATAGCAACAGAATCCTCCTCATATTCTGATACACAACTATTAAAAAGAAAAAAAAAAAAAAAACGAAAAGGGAAAAAATGAAATAAAAGAAAAAGAAAAAAGAAAAGGAAAGGGGATACAAAAGAAAAGAAAATAAGAAAAAGAAAACGAATACGAAAAACTTAGCGGGAAAACAAGTGGTAAATAATTTGTTAATATAAACAATAAAAAAGCTATAGAATACACTCACTAAGTACAGATGTACAACGACAACCCTGATAATCGTCAATATAGACTGAAAACTTTCAGCACACTAGGGGTCTATATACGAACTCTAGACCCCATTACAAAGGATCTTGTGAGAAAACAAGAAAAAAATTCAACGAAAGATCATAAAAAAAATAATTAAAATCATCTTTAATAAAACATGCATGCATTTTACAATAATACGTTCTTATTTTCTGCACATAACATATATTTAAAAAAATTCATAATTTTATCTATATAAATACATTCCATTATTTTCAAATATTCACTCATCTATTTCAACCTTGCATTCAATATCTAAAGAGACGAGGTTTGATAATTTATAATTATATTTCCGTTTATTATTCATATATTGAATTTATTTCTTATTTTTATATTTTTTGTTTGTTTAAAACTCATTTATATTTTTTGAATGCACGCCTTCATGAAAACGTTTTCAGGGATTTGGAAATTTTGTTATTTATTTACTTGACTTTCGTATTTACAGTTTTAATGCGATCTTGAAGAAAAGCACTCGGCCTTTTAATCCTCCATTATTTATATGCCTAGAACTATGTATGCAATAAAGGTTGTCATATAAACTATATTTAAAGCCATTATATGGAGAATGCAAGCTAATATGCCAAAGATAAAACATTAAATTTTGTGAGATAAATGTGCATTTCTATGCACATTCATCTTTGCGATATTTTCTGGGTGTGTTCCTTTATATCGTATCGCACAGTGATGTGCGTGGTGTAGCAATTGGTTTCCTCGAAATGAGTAGCTGGGGCACCGCGTACAGGTTTATTACTTGCCCTGGAAAAGTACCTGGTTTTCTTAAATGGTAACCCATCTAACCACTGACCAGGCTCTATGTTGTTTAACTTCAGGTATCTGACGGTAACCGGTGTCTCTAACGTGACTTGACCGTTGGGTGTGTTAAAATGTATTTAGGATTTTTCTGTAGTGTATTGGTACAGTATTTACATGATCGAGCACAAATCCAAGTTGGGCTCAAGGCTATTTTACGTACCTATTGTATTATTGGGCTTTTGCAATTAGTTTTTCCCTTCACCTAGATGAGTTACTCTATGGGGTTAATGATTCTCATCTGCCCGAGGCAACTTTATGTAAAGGCAATGGTTTTGAACAGGGATTTAAACTTCCAGACGCAAGCTTTTACCAATGCTCCATATTCGATACCTATTAGTGTATAGGTATGTTTGCCTTTATCCGTTTAAAATCAATGTATGTGCGTGTGTGTGCACACGTATGAATAAATTGGTGATTGTAAGCACTTATGTGTGCGTGCATGCATATAGGAATGTATGAAAGAATTGATCAACGTGTATGTGTTTGTGTAAGTATATAAAGAAATCGGTCATTGTGTGTGTGTGTGTTTAAATGTAACTTTATGAAGAATTTGTCTGTGTGTGTGTGTTTATTTCTTCGTTTTTTACGGCATATCAAACTTTTTGGATTATTTAATGCCTAGAACAATGATTTTTTTAATAAATGTTCTTTTTGTCCACACGTAGCTTTTGAGTCCCACCGTACGCGCTATTTAATCAATAGCTTGAGTGAATATTGGGATTCATATATTATGAGGTCATTTAAGGCCGTGAACAATCGTTTTTTTAATAAAAGTTGTCCATGCATAGGTTTTTTTGAATTACAATATGCATTATTTTATCTATAACAGGAGCGCTTGAAGGGATTCATTGTATTTCTAAAAGTCTTAGTTCAAATATGAACGCAAATGGATTCCAATACGATTATGAAGCTTAACTGCCTACCCACTGTCCGAAGTGGACTTCCCTCTATGTGTATTATATTTATTTGATGAGCACCAACCCAAGTTTGGCACAAGACCATTTTTGCGTGGTTTTACCCGGGCTTTTTGCATTCGGTGTAATCCCTCACCCAGGTGAGATGCTCTCGCGAGTTAACGAGCCTCATCTGCCCGAGACAGCTAAAGGTGAATGCAATGGTTTTGACTGGGATTTGAACTCGTGTAATACGATTCCATAGTCCGAGCTTTTACCAATGCTCCAACTTGGCTTCTCTCTATGTATATGTATGCTCGTGTGTATGTATAAGTGTATAAGTGTATGAAGAATTTAGTCAGTGCATTTGTATTTGTGTGTGTGTGTGTGTGTGTGTGTGTGTGTGTGTGTGTGTGTGAGCGTGTCTGCATTTGTGGGAGTGGAAATATATGAAAGGACAGGTCTTTCGTGAATATCTCTGTAAGTTTATGTGAAGAATATTCTTTGTCTCACTTTCTATCTTTTTTCTTCCTTTCTTTCTTTCTTTCTCTCTCTCTCCCTATCTTTTTCTCTTTCTTTTTTTCTTCACTTTCTCTCTCTGTCTAACTTTAGCTCTCTCTCTCTCTCTATATATATATATATATATATATATATATATATATATATATATATA
>JAUZSX010219367.1:0-31429 GCA_034780655.1 Idiosepius hallami
TTGTTCTCTACTTGGGTTTCAGTATGAGGATTGTCATTAAAGAGTGTATCTTATATATACACATAAGAATACAAAAAAGCAAAAAATATAAGTAAAAATATCAGGATGGCAATTTTTTCAGAAAAACATTGACACATGTTTGAACACAGAAATTTTTATATGTAATGAAAGTTAAATTTTGTCATTTTCAAGGTGAAATAAAATTCTTTTTAATATCACTTGTTTCAACATAATGATATTCTGCCTATATTTATAGGCTAAGGGTTACAACCCTCGACTGATATCAATTTGGTACTGTTTTAATCTTAACATTTGTTGTTGTTGGTAGGTGATCAGCATATGTATGGAGTTAAATACATATATAATATGTTTATCAGAGATAGGGTTATGTATAAAATTATATATATATATATATATATATATATATATATATATATACATACACACACAAACATACACACAAATTGATTTTGTTAATGAGGTAATTTAACTTGCAATAAAGTATATGTCATTCAAGCATCCAAAAACATGTAAGTGGAATTGAAAATGGAGAAAACTGTTCTTGAGCTTCTATGTGTATGATTTATTGTAATTAAAGCTTTTTATTTGACAGATTTTAATTTCAACCAGATCTTCAAAAAGCTCATCGATTCATTAGAAGTCTAACATTAAATTTAGCAATGATGAAAATTTACATTGCATGTATTTAAATAGAAGATGGTCTTTTCGTTTTGGTTTAGTCTCTCACATCAGAATATGATTTTGTGTGGCAATTATTCTGAAGTGAATCTTATGACCTCCACTATATCTGAATATCTGAAAGTAAACATAGAGTTTATACTTATTTAAAAACACATACAAAGACTATTCAGTCTAAATGGTTTTCCATTAATGAGAACTGTTATGTCTTTTAAATCCTCAATGTTCATCTGTACAAGTTTACACATAAAACACAATTGTTATTCTTGAGAGTAGGAAGAATATTATTGATGAGAATGTTTTTTTGTTTTTTTTCGCTTAACAAAACTTCTTTATTTTCAAACAAGTTTTGTTTGTAAAAAATCAACAAACTCCCAAGTTTCTTTTTGATAATTTTTTCTTGCATTCTAACAAAAAGTGACGACGAGGTCACAATAGAACATGTTTGAATAAAGTTTGGTGTTTTGGCTCTTGTTAAATATGGAGTTTGAAATTTTTTGTGATCGTTGTGAGCAACGTAGTTGACATCGTGTAGAAAAACATCAGCACACTGTGTATGTAAGAGTGTGTGCTCTTACCAGGCACACCTTGACAAGAAGCCAACAAACGAGTTTGGGGCACTCGGTTTTTCACAATTAACCTGGTTGAAATCTTTGTAAAGAAAACACTTAAGTTGTCAGGCAGATTTGTAGCAAACCACTGTTGGTACAGTTGATGAAGGGAAGGAGTTCAGTGTTGAGCTTAAGTTTGGAACTGAAGTTAATCTGAAGGCTCACTGGTTTAAATGATGGCCTCCAATGACTACTGAAAACTTTTTGTGAGGGAAAATTTTAAATTGCTAACTTCAGACACACAGGTATTCAGTTTCAGGCTGAATACCCATTGGTTAAGACCAAAAACAAGTACGGCTGATTATCAGTAGATGAGTAAAAGAAATATCAATTGGCAAAAAAGTTGATTAGTTCATAGAGTTGAAGGTGTTGCTTTAAAAACTCTACATGACATGAAATATTTTTAACTATCCCAAAAAAAGTCATGCTCTGTATTTAGTAAGATTGAAAGGATATTCTGCTGCCAAATAACCAGTCAACTGGTACTAAAAAATATTGCTCATGACTTGATGTATGTAATTTTTATTTTGCAAGAAAGTTTGTTTTTTTAAAGTTGTGTAACAAAACTGTTAGGATATTTAGTTGACTAAGTATTAAATGCAACAAGATATTTTTTTTCTTTTAATTTCAAATTCACAAACAACGAAGGTTGACCAGTGGTAACAGTTTGGAGTCTTGAATTGTATTACACAAGTTCAAATCCCAGTCAAAACCATTACATTCCCTATTAGCTGTTCCAGACAGATAAGGTTTGTTAAATCGGGAGAGTAACTCATCGACATTTAAGGATAACACAGATTCCAAAAACCTGGGTGGATGATACCCACCCCACCAACACAATGAGAGTAATTCCTTTAGGTGAAGGGTAACACTAATTATAAAGGCACATAAAACTAGCCTTGTGCCTAACTTGGGTTGGTGCTTGATGAAGATATATACCAATTCACAAACAATCATTTACAACAGCCTTAAAATTAAGATATAAAAAGAACTTTGTTATTTATTTTTATTTCCCATTAAAATAGTCTTATGCAATCTAGTCCTCTTTCATTAATCCTCACTTTATTACATTGACCTTTACAAGCACCTAACTAATCTTCTTCACAATCTAACTATATATATTTAAAAACAAAACAATACAAAAGACAGTATGATGCGCAAATACAAGAGACCTCTGTACAAGTCAAATGATTTAGTACAAATTAAGAAAAGATACGAGACATTTACTTTTCTTTAGAATTTGCATATTTTAGTAAAGTTACAAAAGAAAAGAAAATTGAAATGACTATAATTAACATATGAAATTGAAAAACAATAAGAGAAATTGTATTTGGACTTGAAATTGACAGAAAAAATCTTATGAAAGTAGACCATGATACAATTTTATTAAATAAAAACATAAAATATAAAGATTTTATGAATCTAAGAAATAATAAATTATACCCCAATATCACTCATTAATATTCATATTTCTCATCTATTATATCTCATAATGCTATAAAAGTTTTTACTTTAAAGACAATAAGATATGACAAACAGATTTTACTATTTATTTAAAGTTTTTTGAAAAATGTTTTTATAAGAAAGAACAAAAAAGGAGAGAAAACAACTTAGAGAATAAAGATTGTGATAATTAGATGCATCAAAAAGAAATAGTAGTCATATAATATGTAAATGAGAATTACTTTTAATAACCATTCATATACTAAAATATTCTATATGCTTAATTTAGGTTTGTATGTTTTTATTACATCCTATTGTGTTTTATATTCATAGTTGAAAACATGAAATATTTGCTCATTTGTCCACATTTTTAACTGGATAACAAACTCATTACCTTTTACAACTTATTTGAACAGAATAAATTAGATGACTCATTCACACCCACACATAGTTTGTATGTAGTTTTTTTCTCTTCTAATATATTTCAATATTCATGATTAAAAGTACAAAATTAACATTTTTCAATAGCCATTTATTGTTTTATATTAATAGTGTTGATTAAAGAAAAATACATAATACTTGTAGGTTTCAACCTATTTTTGTTTCTAGTTTCCATCTTAAGCCAAAAATAAAAATAAATAACAAAAACACATAACATACATATGTTAAATAACCGTTATTAAATAAAAGTATGAATTAAAAACAGTTATAATCAACTAATAATACTGTTGGCATATAATTTCCATTATATATGAATATAACATTTTTTACATTATACAGGTTTTATTAAAGAGAACTTTAATCTTCCTTTTTTAAAATTTTATTTATTTGTTTTCAAACAAGGGCCTTTGTCTTAATGGGCTAGCATTCTTATATAAGACAAAAGCCCTTGTTCAAAAACGAGAAAAAACTAGAAAAGAAAATTAAAAAAAAAAAAGATTAAAATTTTCTTTAACAGAGCCTGTATAACAAATAAAATTCTGTCTAAATACACCAAATATATCTCTTTATGAATTTATGTCTTGTCTGTCTGTGTGACATTTTTCTCTGCTTGGTGAAGGGCAACACTGATTACTAAAGGCATGTAAGAATAGCCTTGTGCCTAACTAAGGTTTGTGCTCAACCAAGTAGAGATATATCCTACTGTGTTTACATACATATATTTGTCTGTATTATCTCTCCTTCAACCACACCTGGCATATATAATGGACTAAAACAACCTGTTTACAAGAAATACTAATCATAGGATGGGTGTGAGGTATTAAATAATTGGCCTTGTTTAAGAGACACCATATTGTTGTCACATATAATAGAAAGAATTTTGTTTTAATTGGCTATATGATTAATTTGATTTCAAAGACACCTGAGAGCAAATATAACAGGTATAATCATATGCTAAATAAAGCAAATATATATTTATATATAAGCATAAATTATAACTTGTACTTAATATTTTGTTAACCATTGATGAAATGCATTAATAAAATAATGAAAAACAGTGAGATTGCCATTGTTTTAGGCAATAGAGTATAGCTACTAGTGATTATAATAAATATTTATTTTGTAAATTTATCATTACTACAGGACTTCATTAAAAAATTGGCAAAAGTGATTATCTTTTATACCAATTGATTGATTAGATTATAAAAGACACTTTATGGAATTTATCAAATATTTTAATCTATCAATCCCAGACATTATGTCTTTACAACAATATATCTAAAACTCAAGCAGTTTATACTAAGCTTTATTAATAGGAAAATAAAAGCATCAGATTTCTATGCAATTTTAGGTTTATTTCTGCAGAGCATTGACAAAAACAATGACAGATGGCAAGGTCTCTTCAATGATTCTTATTTATTAGCTATTAACTAAAACAAAGGTATATCATCACATTGACTGCATGACCGTTTTTAGTTATTGTTTCAAGTTAATAACATTGTATTTTCAATGAGATTTTTTCTATAAATTATGACAAAATAAAGAATATTTTTGTTCACAAGAAAATATAAAAAAGAAAAATGAATTTCACATAATTGAAACACAAGGTCTTAAATTACAAAAATTAAGTCATTCGAGTAGAATGCAAGAGAGATAAGAACATTTATAACTCAAATATAAATTATATCTTTTACAAATTACTATTAAGTTATAATTACAATTAGTTTTTAAATGTTGAAATAGTTAATAAGAATTGGCCAAATAATCTTCACAATTAAAAAAAAACAATGTCAATTAAAAAAAATTGTTTCTATTAAAAATTAATAGTGGCTCTATCCTTGATTTTAGGAGATAATGAGGATTCATGCCACATTGAGTTATAATGAAGTATGCTGAAAGAGTTACTTATGATTAAAAAACACACACATTTTAAATTGTATTTTAGTTGATTTTGACGGCTTAGTAAATTTAGTTTATGGTATATGATATCATTTGTTTCATTCAATAAAAGACTTTATCAAGAGTAATCTCAAATGGGCATAATTTGTAGTAGAAAGGGTTTGTCTTAACAGTTACAGATTAAGATGAGATCTTCCTTTTTAAAATTCTAGCAGTTCTATAATATAATGAGTGTGATTTCACCTAAATATTAAGAAAACTTTAAAAAGTTTAATCACTATGAAAATAAAATAACATGAATTTGAATTTTCGGGAAAAAAAAATCACATTTGGAAATAAAGTTTTAACTTCATGTTGATATAAATCTATATTCAAAATTCGCATTCAGGCATTTAAAAGCTTTCTTTGATATTATACAATGCTCCATTTAATTAAATCTATTTTATTTTTTTATTTACTTTACCTTTAAGAAGTAGTAAAAAAAAACTTGCACATAACTTAATCCGATAGAGAAGAAAAACATAAAATGGGGCCATGGTTGAACAATGAAAGAGAGATAATAGAGGAAAATTAAAAAAGTAAATTGATAAAAAAAAAGATTATATATATATATATATATATATATATATATACATAAAAAAGGGGGGAAAAAAAGACAGTGATAAATTGTGGGTGGGAGGAGCAAGATAAAGAGAGCATCATCAACAAGAAATATAAACTCTATAACAATAGAAAATACCTATATGACATAAACATGTTAGAACAGGTGAACATTAGTTTATCCAGTTTCCCACCACTAAATTTGATACTCTACTGCTTCCACCTTCCTTCAGAAAGACAAGTAGGGTGGAGGCATAAACATAAAAAAAAGAACAAAAACATATAAAGAAAGACACATTCCCACACAAGTAAGCAGCTTAGTTTCAAATCTTTAAAAAAAAAAAAAGGAGGAGAGACAAACATAAAATATCTTAAATTGCACCTGTTCTGTACAGTGTATACAAGAGTGGTAATGGGTCATAAAATTTAAGCCTTTTTCTCAGCCTGAAGGTGCATGAAGCCAGTGCTTCAATCTAGTCTCTGTAGCATTAAACAAGCAGGTGGAATGCACCATTCTCATGATAAAATGCTAGCCTGTAAACAGATTTGACTTTCTAGCCATCAATGTTCCTTGCCAGATTAAGTAAATTTTGTATTTCAATTTACTCATCTTTACTTTCTACTCATCAATGTCCTTTGGTAGAGTAATTAAATTCTGTATTTCAATTTACTTCAGAATATTTGTCTAAACATTTATGTCTCAGAACAAGCAACTATATATATATATATATATATATATATATATATATATATCAGTATACTGAACTCTACAGATTGAGCTTCTTCAACCACTAAACATACACAATTCAGTGGAAAGTCTTATGGAAAAAATTGACCCATGCATGTTTCGATATAGGTTTACATATTATGAATCAGGTCTTTATCAGTCCATCAAAAAGTGTCATGGGGAGGTCCACTTGGCCTAGTGGGTAGGCATCAGACTTGGGTATCATGGTATGTGACTTCGAATCTCAGCCCTTTCGTGTACCTTCACATTTTGACTAATACCCTGGGTAAAAGTTTGAATCCCAACTTTCTATCCAGCTATGGGTTAAATAGTGTACATTGTGTTATTTAAAAAAAAACTATATGCAGAGAAAAAGAACATTTATAAAAGAATAATTGTTCTCAGCATTAAATAACCTAAAAATTTTGGTGTGCCGTAAAAAATTGTTTGTTTTTATGCAGTTGCACATTTCAACATTCAATTCATAGAGTGAACTTTAAATTATGACTCATTAAGAATAAAGATCATAATCTTTTCTTTATTCCCCTTTTGATAAATTGCAGTGGGTAAGTAGTTAACTGCTTGATTTTGGAATCATAATTTTTTTTTTTTTTGCTAAGCATTACATTTACTTAATTCGATTTAAATCCATAAAATTAAATCAAATTGATGTTTTTATCTGGTTTGGTTTAAATTGAATGTAATGAAACAATATTTAATAACATTATAAATTTCATTCAAACAGCAGGATTGTTTAAATTCATGATATCTAAGAAGTAACTTATTAAAATTCTATGTGTTACATTAGAAACATAGGCTTGAATAAATTCAAGAAAACTACTTAACAAACATGACTACTAGCCTCTAAAAACCTGAAGCTAAAATGAGTAAATCCTCCTTCTTCATATTGATGTACATCTTTGTATACCATAAAATCTTTACTTGTTATTCATTTGGAACATCCTTCCTTTCTTTCCTACTAAAATTGAATGAAATTTTATACAAAATGAAAGCTTTTTTAACATTTGCAAGATACACCAAACTTAAACAACTTAGATACATAAAACCATTTTCTTATTTAGTTTAATAACATTTTTGGGTAAAAGTTTGTGTTTGTTTTAATGATTTTTGATAAACATTCTTTTTTCTCAACACATAGTTATTTGAATAAAACACAAAATGCACTATTTAATCCATAGCTGGAGGGAATGTGGGGATTCATATATTTCCCCAAGAATTACTCCAAATGTGAAGGTAAACTGAATACCTGAGATTCAAAATCACGTATTACGATTCGAAAGTTCAACTGCCTATCCACAAGAAATATATTAAAAAAATTCAACTGAAATCGAAATATTCTAAAACTATTTCTTATACACTGCACCAAATATCAATGCAATATGTCTGGAAACATACTTGTCTATGGGACACACATATATTTTCTGTTAATAGTATAAATTAATATAGGTGTGCAGGTTACCATAAAGAAAGAAGACAAAAACAAGATATTTTATATAGTAGCTTCACAAGCTTAAACAAAACTTGTGTCATTTGAACCATAGTTACATCATAATAGGAGAAATAAGGCATTCAAAGAAAGGGCAAACAAGCAATAACCAGATTCAAATGAGTAATCAAGCAAAACACTCTTTAACTAATAACACCCCACAAATGATTTCTTGACAGGTAACATTATTCTAGCCTCTTTTGCACCTATCTACAAACAAAACAGACAACATTCACTGTTTTTTTTATAAACTGCTAAAAGATTTAATTAAAGTAAAAAAAATCAAAAACAATTATTTTTTTTCTTTTTCTATCTTATAATAATAAATTGCATACAAGGTAAAGGATATATCTACTTAGTAGAGCACCAAACCAAGTTACACACAGGGCCAGTTTTACAAGCTCATTATATCCCTGGGTTTTTTCTAACCAGTGTTGCCCTTCACCTTGACGAGTTGACTGGTCTTATCCATCCAAATTTTTAGCATAAGTGTTATGCTTACACCTAGATGAGTCAAAAGAAATGATAAAGGAACTAATTTATATTTTTTTTAAATTTTTCAGATGAGGTTTTAGGTTTATTTGCAAACTTTTGTCCTCGTCTTGGTAATTTATGATGTGGTTCTCACTACGTTTCAGCCAAGACTTAGCATTCTGATCCAAGGTGATGGTTAATCACCAGAATACAGCCTTAGGTGAACTTGGCTGAAATGTAGTGAGAAAAACATCATAAACTACCAAGATGAGGACAAAAGTCTGCAAATAAAGTTAATACTCGAATTAAGTTTAGTTTCTTAGTTTAAGTGGCATATCATTTACATGAATTATCCAATGCCAAAACACCCTTTCCTTACTTCAAATATTTGACTATTCCTATGTGAAGGGGGTAAAGAATTTAAAGATACAACTTTTTCTAAATGTGATCTTGAGAGTAAACATAATATACAAACTACAGTTAGAATTCATCTCAATAATTACAATCTAATCAACAATTAAACTAATAACTAGCCATTAAAAACCAGTGTAACCGATCCATAAAAAATTATGCCCATTAATATGAAAAATATGAAAAATCTGGTTTCTATTATTTTTCATCTTTTCAAGTTTTCTTAGATAAAAATTTTCCAATAATATTTGAGAAAATTATCTAAAATAGAATACCCCATATGAAATTAAAAGAAAACAGAGCCTAAATCATTATTTATAACATTACTTTTCAAACAGATGGAAGAAGATGATTGATAAGTATAATTCATTAAATTTAGTTATAATAGTAATAAAAAAAAGATAATAAATAAAAGATAATACATAATTTGATTTTTTTATAAAGTAGTTTTTTTAAAACATTATCTTTTTTCATACATATTTTTAAATGAGCGAAAGGTCAAATGTTTTAATAATGTTAAATATCACATCAAAATGTACATTGTTCAACTAAAGCTATTCATTCATTATTCCCAAAAAATTTTAGGAACTACAGTTATTTTTAATTTACCAAATCATCAATAAAAATTTCAATTTACATATAATAAAAGAGAATTAGCAAAAATTAAAAATATCAACCAAATCACAAGATAATAGTAAACTACTATTATGAGTCACTATATAAAAAGGAAAAATTATTCAAAAACTGGTGATATTTGATCAATGATTGATGATTTCATTATCTTTGGAAGTAAGTAAAATAATCTAATTATTTAGTTTAGCATAATCACTTCAAGCAATAACTTTTGTGAGAATACATCAAATCACTTAAAGATATTGAAACTAGTTAAACTTTTAACTCTGGCTTTGTTTTGACATCTAAATCAATTGCTGAAAGTTGTCATTTTTTGTTTCCCATTAAATTTGAATTGTTGATGTTTATGCAGTCATGTGAATAACTTCAGATAAATATTTATTACATTTTATAACAATTTATAAATTAAAATTTGATTTTATGATAATTCCTGAAAGATGATGAAAAACTTAATTTTGGGCCCTGATGTAGACATGTTTTTCACACTTTTTAAAAGTGGATACACTCCAAACGTTTTGTTAAAATTCTATGTTTGACTTGGATTTTTTTTTTCATCTTATTTCTTTTGCCAGAGATGAAATTTAGTAATGTGGGTCTTTGAGTAAAAATAAAAAAGTTTTTTTTTAAAGCTAAATAAATTAAATTGGTGCATACCATTTTAACACTAGATGTAATAGAGAGAAAAAACTTTATTCTAACACCCTATTGCACCTGGAATATAATCAAAATGAGATTTGTACACAAAATCAAATGTAGAAGAACTGGAGTATTTAGGCAAAACAAAAACCAAAAAAATATTCAAATGCATAGTACTGAACAGCCAGTCAGTCAGTGACCCAATGCAAAGATCAGCTCATTAAACCTTGTTTCAATCACACAACCAAACAAAGAGATTGTTGTTACTGTTCCAAAGAACAAAAAAAAAAAAGTAAAGAAAAAAAAGGGGAAATAATGGGGGAGGGATTCAGCAATGGGATTTAGTTAAGGCAGTTTTCAGTCAGTGCTTTGATATAAAGTGGAAAGGGTAATAGTATGATGTATTATATTTACTTGGTAAGCACAAACCCAAGTTTGGCACAAGGCCATTTTTACGTGCTCTCACCCGGGTTTTTTACATTCAGTGTTACCCTTCACCTAGATGAGCTACTTTGATGAGTTAACGAGCCATATCTGCCCGAGGCAGCTAAAGTGAATAGTATAGTGTATATATTGGAGTGACAGTAGTAAATATTCAGGTTGATACAGAAGTCTCTATTTCAAATAATTTCAATAATACTAGTGGTAATGTGGTTATAACACTATTGGTAGAGATATATTTTCAAATAATTTCATTCATTTCAAAATACATTAAACTATATTATGATTTTTAATATGATAATAATGTTTCATATGCATTTAATCCTTGAAATTTAATTAGAGATTTCATTTTTGTCTGTAATTCAAATAAGCCTAAATTTCAGTTAAATAAAAAAAAATTAAAAAATAACTAAACCATTCAATATAAAAAAAAAAAATAATTTAAGAATATCTCTTCTAATGAAATAAAAATATTTAAAAAATAGTTTTATACTATATGGTACAGACATATACACTTATTTTTCAAGCCATAACATAAATTATGGGTAGATAAAAGCATTGGCTCTACACTGACCATCCATTAAAGCCCGCTCTTGATAGCCATAGACAAAGCACAAATATAATTGGTTTCAAATTAGGTATTATTTGCTTCACTTCAATTTAGTTAAGTCAGATCAGTTATAGATCATATAAAACATGATCTTTATGAACAGTTTAAATACAGACTTAATCCTTTTTATAAAAGACTTTGTTTTTAATTCAAGTCTTTTATGAAATATACTACTTAAATTGTTCAAAAAGTTCAACAATAGACCTACAACATAAATTTTTAAATTGATCAGATTATTATTATAACTATTAAAGTAGCAAAATTTAAGGCACTTTCATAATTACAAAAGCATTAGTAGGTGGCTACAAGGCTAAATCTATATGAAGAGTTCTTTACACAGCAACACAAAGAAATTATTATGAATACAATTGTGAGTTTGCAGATGATATTTTTTTAAGTTAGTTCCTATTGAAAAGCTAAATCTATCCTTCAAACAAAACTGCTATAGTTATTATAATAGACTAACAACTGCTCAAAAAGACAACTTGATGCCTAATAACCAAGAAAAAAATACACAAATTACTCAGTAAAGGGCAGACTAATTCAAAATATAATATTAACAGATTTGATCAAAGAAATTTGATTTGATCCAGAAATCTATCTTCTGATGTTCCCATGACTGGAATTGTTACCTCAGCCACCACAGATTTAAGTTTAAAACATCTCTGAAATAATGTCCCCAAAGTATCAGATAAATCCGTGTATGAAAATCTTTGTGCTTTTATAAGAGATCATTTCGTACGTTACATATAAAATAAAAAGAAAATCATTCACGGAAAAAAGTAAACATAATAAACTTATTTGTTGAATTTCTTAATACAAGTTAAATAAGAACACTTTTTACCACCCTTTTTAACAGCTCTTTTTCCCTGAATTTTTAACACTTATCTCATCTACTCTCATGAGGACTAATTAATGTTAATTAAGAGCAATCTTTTATACAAAGATACTCATCAATAGTTATAATTAGGGTTATGACAATATGCTTTTATGAAAAAAAATATGCTAGTCACGTCTCTTGTTAGAGTTGTGACAAGAATATTCTTTAATAAAAGCATGTTGCCACAGTCCTACTAAGTAGAGAATTAAAAGAAATTGTAAAATCGCAAAATAGCCAATTAACAAAAAAATATTCTTCAATAAAAGCTTATTGTTGTAGCCCTACTAATAACTAGAGAATTAAAAGAAATGGTAAAATCACAAAATACTCAAGTAACAACAAGAATATTCTTTAATAAAAGTATATTGTCACAGCCCTACCAATAAATAGAAAATTAAAAGAAATAGTTTAATTGCAAAATAGTCACAAGTAACAAGAGGAATATTCTTTAACAAAAGCACATTGTAAATTATAGCCCTAGTTATAAGTTATTTTTTGACAGAACATTGATTACATTTACATAAACATGTCAATAAGGATTCATACAATGAGTAAACAAAGAATCTGATTGAGATGAGTAGTACTATTTACTTTTGGGAAAAAGCTGAAATGGAAAATTACATGGAAAGGGTGTCAAGTGGGGTGGATTAGAATTGGAAAAAGAATGACATGACAGTCCTAATAATCTTTAAGTCAACACAATGATTCATTTATTTATGAGTAAGAACTTTGTTTTCTAATCAAATCGAATCAACACCTCCCCCCACCCCCCTGGAACAAATGATACAATAAAAGAATAAATTAAGAAGAGAAAAGAGGAAATTTGAAAAAACTGGTGGGAAGAAAGCGAGGGAGAGGTGGATATTAGTATTTTGCTATTGCTAAAATGGGAAACATAGTACTGTTTCATGTGAGTGAAAAAAAAAATACAAAAAAGTTCTTTTTTTATTTGAGTAGGAAGAATAAAGAAGACAAAGTAGTCGGAAGGGAATAAATTAAAGATAATCTTGTAATCTAAAGCTGGCTTGTCTTTTTTTGTTTTGTTTACTTTTTTTTTTTTAATTTTTAGGGTTATTTTTATAAAACAAAATTCAGGATTAAATTAATTAAAACCAGATAAATAGCATTATAATCAGATTTAACACATGAAATGTTATTTGTCATAACCAGAATAAATAACTAAATATACAAAACAGCTTGTAACTTTAAAAGAAAAATTCTTCAAAGCTACATAGAATACAGTTATTATCTTTCAAAAAGAAAAAAAAACAAATAATATTTCTTATTATGATTTAATAGTAAGACATTAGAATATATTTTGAAATAAAAAAAATTTCATAGCACATTTTAAAAGTAGCAAAAAAAGTTTTAAAATAATTTAACAAAAGATGTTTCAATTCATTTTTTCTTCAGAACTTTAATAAAAGAAAATTAAAAGAAAGAATTGTTAGCAATAATTAAAAAAAAAATTTAAATTATGGTCAGAATAGTGTAACAATTCGCAAAACTTATGGATTATGATTAAAATAAAAACATGTTGTCAATGGTGCCAGGGGTAAACATGTCCCCAAGCGTCAAAACTGAGTTGTAGAACTTGAGAGACCTCTATTCTTCAAAACCATCAGGTATTAGATTGGTAGAACTGGTTTTGATGTTCCAAGTGAAGAATTTTTTAAAATTCAATGATTATAAAGTTCTTTTTTATTTTTTTTTAATGAAGCCAAGTTTATTCAACCATTATTTTTCTAGAATTTTATTCATCCTCACCCTCATTATCCACTTATTTATGTCAATTATTTTTGGGTTCAGCTCACTTTTAGATGTTTATAAGTTTAAATGTTTTAAATTATGGTTCATGTTTATTGTTCGATCCTCTTGATTCCTTGGGGAACATAGGGCTTCAAGGACATTCCTCCAACGGACATATTCTTCAGATGCCACTGTTGCGGTTTCTGTAACTTTCTCTTTTTTTTTTTTTTAAAGTTTTTTTAAATCATTATTCTCTTCCAAATACCTTGTCATAAGCAGACACAGAGATTTTATGATAAGATATTAGGCGGTTCTGAAGAATAGAGGTTCTTCAAGTTTGACAACATTTTTTTGACACGCCGATTGTTTGCCCCTGGCACACTTTTGACAATAATAAATGCAAGAATATTTATTTTTATTTCTTCAGGACTTTACAAACGGTACTCGAACAGGAGTGGGCACCAATGAAGACATATCTTATTTTCATATAAATATCAAAAGAATGGACTTATAGATGTTGTTTCTGATAAGTTTGGTGAGTCAACAAGGATACTAATGACTATTTAAAATATTTTTCTATTCTTAAAAAATATCACTATTTACTAGAATTACCAATATCTTTTAAATATTAGATTTTATTTAAACCCCATTTTAAATAAAAATGAACAAAAAAATAGATTCATGACTCCAGTCATTTAAAAGATACATAGTATACAATGTTTACATAGCATGGCAAATCTTTCACTCAACTGTTTATAAGATATGCTATTTTTTCCTTTAAGGCAATGCCAGGTCACCTGATAGCTGTATTTTAAAATTTGCTGAAGATGTTTGACAATCATAAACTGTCAAAAATGATTCAAACTACATTAAATTTCTTTTTCAAAATGACTAAACAAAAAAGATAGGAATAAAGTATTGAATCTTTTGGTTTCAGTTATTTGGCAATTCAGCAGTACTTAAAAAAATATGTTAATCTAATTGGAAATTAAATATAAAAATAATTAAATGAGTTTACTGAAGTTGTACAGTACATATATTTTCTTCATTACTGACGAGTACCCACCTTCACATAAAGATATTCTATGATTAATACACCTTGCAATAATTGTACTAGGTTTTATCAAAAATTATTATTAAATTTAAATATTTTTTTTTACCATCAACTTAGCTATTTAATCAAAATCTAATCATTGCAACAATTATTTATAGATTATTTTCTACATAAAATCAATTATAACTCAATTACAGGACAGAATTAAGGTCAATTTTTTGTGTTGACCTAAAATAGGACAAACTAATTATTATAAGTATATGGAAGATAAGCATTTAGCCTTGATATTAGAATACTACATAAGGTCATTAAATTTTTTATGAATTGGTATCCAAAAATTCAATTAAATTCATTCTTCTTACAATATATTAAAAACTATAAAGAGATAACTTTCATTAATGGATGATCTAATTTTTAACAAAATTACTATATGTTCAGTTATATAACTGAATCACAAATTCTGAATCTAGATTAAGATTTTGGATCAAAAGAATGAACATTACTGTAATTTTAAAAAACTGTTTTTAATTTATATTTTCAAATGTGAAAATGTAGAAAAAAATGTAACTGTCAAATAAAAATTTTTGTAACCTTATATAAGTAAAGATATCTCTATGCATTTTTAGAATTATTTACTAAGTAACATAACAGTGATTAATAAGGAGAATTGAAAATTATTTCTATAAGATTGAATTGTTCTAAAACGATGTTTTAATAATGATCAAAGTATTCCCTTTTAATTTTGGTAAATAATAACCCAAAAGTGACCAGTTCAATCCAGATGGATTACATTTAAGGGCCTGCCATCATCTAATATCACCAGGTAATAAATAAAATAGTATTTAACAATTAGAGTTCCTAATATTTTCAACTAAGATTATTTAGATATTTATGCCAATAGATCAAACTTTCTCTCACAACAAACACATAAATATGAATAGACAGAATATTTATCATGATCAACTAGTTAGTAGATGCAATGTCTAATCATAATTTTTCTTTTAGAGTATGATAAAAAAGAATGTATACCACAAAAACCTTAATACAAATAATTCTTTTGTTCATCTTGTAGATAGATTGAGAAGCTTGTCAGAGAACATTCTTGATGAAAATTATCAATAATTTTTTTTTCTATAAAAAGGAAGCAAACCAGGAACAATACTCTTTGTTTCAACAATGACTGTATCAAAAGAAGAAAACTCATTATTTTCATAAAAAATATTTATTAAAGCTAGAAAAACATTGAAAATTGCATTAATTATCTTTCTTTACTTTTAAAACTAATTAAAAACAGCACCTGAGTTAGGTTACATCCTTTTTCAAATATTAAGTATAAGTTATTTGCTATTTTTAATCATCGGTGGTTACTTGTGGTCGAGTATGACCGTCTCCTTTCGGGAGGACGCCAGTGCGTAATGTGATGTCTTTTAATGTGGGAAGATAGATGCACCTGCAGTCACCACATGGACCCTTGGCAAAAGATCGCCTTGTTCCAATGGCATAGATAACCACAACGAGTGGAGGCCATCCTCTGAGAGAATAGCCATTTTTATTATTATCATGGAAATCACAAATCCTTTTTTTTTATTTCTTTTATTTGATGTGACTTGAATTTTGGAACTTTTACAAAATGCATACTTCCTTAAGTATGAAATAAACTTTTAAAAAATAAAAGGATTTAAACAATTTTGTATTTTAATTTTTGACATGAGGTTTCATAATCAGATTATTAACTTACTGTAGACTTTCATCCGCCTCTTGGTAGTTTACGATGTTTTTCTCACTATGTTTCACGATTAATCACCTGAAGATAGCCTGAGGTGGACTTTGCCAAAGCGAAACGTAGTGAGAAAAATATCATTACCAAGATGACGACAAAAGTCCACAATAAAGTCAATACTCAAATTATGGTGAGAAAAACATCATAAACTACCCAGATAAGGATAAACGTCCGCAAATAAAGTTAATACTCAAACAGTTTTGTTAAGAAGTGTATTTGTAGAATAGTTTAACCTAAAATCCTATTATTGTATTAGAGAATCACAAAATACCAAAAATTCCTAAAAATATTTAATGCAAGATTGAAATAATCCAAAATTGCATAACTGTTTTGTATATGAAATATATAAGTAAAAAACAAAAAAAAACAACAACTTTAGTCCTTGTTTTGCCAATTGAATATTACCAGTAATATTCATGAAAGGATTAACATGGATTAACCAAATATAGTCAATGTTACGTCAGTGAATAGGAATTTCCATCATTAATGCAAACTGAGTCAATTGCTATAAAGGTGAAAGTAAAAGAAAGTGGATTAAAATCTATACCTGCCACAAACATAATCATCAAAGCTTATATAAACTACATGCTATTAATGACTAACAACATATGCCTGTTTTATTTTGATTGTTTGTACTTTTGTTTTCATATTTAATGTTGTATAGACAACTTTCTACAGATATGCTCAGATGCTTTCTTCAAATCTTACTTGTCAATCTCAAGAACCTTCATACTGAACTCAAAAGCATTTACAGAATTTTGAACCAAGCCTTTAATTTGATTTTATGGGGATTTATTTACTTTCCACTCACTACACTCACATAGGGTATGAGGTTTAAACCATGCTAAGTGTTCTTACCTACTTCTGCCTGCAGTCAGGATTAAGCTGGCAGGCTCAAGATGATAGTCACTTAAAAGAAGTTATATAAACCAACACTTATAAATGTTAAGCTATGCATCGTGTAGACAAGATTCAATATATGTTGACTTATCTAGATAATATAAGTTTATGAAGCTTCATTTATGAAATTCAGCTAATGTATGTTAGTATTTTTCAAACAATATTTTAGAATTAAAAAAAAAAGGGTTAAATACAAATTTACTAGATTAAAGCAAAAAGGCCTAACCTTAAATGTAGCTCTATAAAAGTGAGTTTGTATGTGTGTGAGTGTGTGGAACAGTCTCTACCAAACTACTCTGCCAATTTGTTAAATGGGGTATTCAGATTAAGAAAACACCTTTTATGAGCCGAAAAAATATCTAAAAACTACAAAAAATGGATGCAGCTCAATTATTTACATGTACCTGGCATTGTCCTCAAGAATTCCCATATAAAATCTGTTATTTATAAATAAATCAAATATAGTAATATCTAATATAAAAATATTATTTTTGATAAATTATTTTTTAAATATCATGTATAAAATAATATTCTTAGTTTGAATTTTTCCCTAATATCAAAAAATCTTAAATTTTCAATAAAGAGTAATGACAAGAGAAGAACAATCATTTAAAAAATTCAATGCCCAAATGATTCATGAAAGTTTGATTGACAACACTATTTAAATGGATACAAGCAATCTACCAATCTTGGGCTAACACTTTCACAGGGCTCGTATACTTTTCATGTTAAAACAACCAATAAAATTATGTCTTACTTCCCTATATATAGATCAAGCGAAAGCTAGTGATTAATGTTGAAAAAAAACAAAAAAAAAACAAACTTAATCTTTAAAATGGTTGTAGCTGTTGAAAAAAAATTTAAGCTGTCTAGCTTGTTACCTACTGACCTACTGGCTTTCTTCATAAAATTAACATAAAAAAATGCAAAGACTAATTCTGTCTCTACTTATCTTCTAGTCAGTACACCTGTGCAATTAAGTTGTCAATTTGAAATTACAAATAGAACTTAAATATATGATGCCAGGATAGTGAGCCAAAACAAAGAAGGTAGGAAAGACATACTTTGGTTCATATTAAAATATAATGTGACATTATTTTTTACATAAGTGATCATCATAAGAATCTTAAGGCTTGTGCAACCATAATGCCAGTGTTAAATATCACCAGCTTTTAACTAAAGGTAAAATAATATATAAAAACATTAAATTTTTAAACTATTGTCCTCATCCTTTTTATTGTTATCTTCACGTGTTGGATGATGAAACAGGTGATTCAACTTGTGGATCTTGATATCATAATCAGGAGGCTATGTAGGACTTTGCAATTAACTCTATATTCAATATGCGGGGGTAGACTGTCCCCATTCCATTCACAACCAGGTAGTAGTGTAAGGTCTTGAAATGTATCTTTAGTATTGACAATCATTGAGTGGGATTGATGAAACCCTCATCTTTACATAATTATCATTTAATCCTATGGAACCTAAATGGCCAATATATTGGCCCTAACAACCTAAGGCAAAAGAAGACACACTAATATTACAACCCCAATATGGATGGTCCTTGAGTTAAACAACTTTGATTGACTAGTTGGTAATTTTGCTAGGTTTGAAGGGTCAAAGTTGTAGAAACTCAACACCTTTTTCTATTACACCACAGGTCTTATGGAAAATTTAAAACACAAATTATCAAGTTTGATCTTAAAGATTTAAAAAAAAAAAAAACAAAGAATATAATTTATGATTTTTACTATTTTTAGAAAGTAGTCATTGGAGCATGACACTTATTAGTTCCATGATAACTGGCATCCCAACTAGAGACTTGTTAACATATAGTAGTTTGAAATCATATCTAAATTTAATAAATCAAATAGAAAGCATGGCCAGGTAGGATTATAATTGCATTTATTATGATTCAATCAGAATTTTAGCCAGTTGACCAATAGATTTCTTTTTCTTTTTTTCCCCTTCTTTTAGTTTCAGAAATGTTTATGTAGAATAAAGATTTAAAACAAAAAAAATATTATGTACTAGTTAATATAGATAAAACAATTTTTTTTCAAAATAAGGATATCAAAATTATCCAATAGGTCAAGAATGAGCAGGTAGCAAGAGTCAATAAACTTTAGTCAGGTAACAAAACCAAATAAACATGGCCTTTAAGATGGTATCAACAACATAAATTACAAATATGAAACTAGGTTTAAATTCAATGGAGCAATATTTATGAGTAAAAAGATCCGTGATAAAAACATGCCATCAGATGATAACCTCTTTTCCTATCCCCAACTTCCTGTCAATGACATCCTGTAATTTATCCAAATTCCTTAAAATCAGAATAGCTAAATGTCACCATCCCAGACAATTAAATCCTTGGTTAACCTATTTTTTGGGCTCTCAAACCTTTTTGGCAGGCTGTCATATTTTTTTTTTAATGTTTCAAATATTGTTTTCAATTCTTACAGTGGAGATATTATGTTTTCTTTTATCCTCCCTTTTCCCCTCACAATGGACTTGCCCACTCTGATATTGTCACCAAGCCCAGCATGCTTGCCAGGAGAAACAAATGATACCCTAAAGGACTCCATGCTGCTCTGTACAGCCAGCTGAAAGTACAGCTAACCTTTTCTGTTGTATCATTTCTTCTTTCTAATAATATAGATCACATTATACTTTACATACCATTGTCATCTTTATTTCATCATTAGTCCACAACAGTTTTGTTTTTTATTTCTTAGAGGAGAGGTCCATATCTTAAATAACTAAGAGTTACCAAGTCAATTGATATTTACTTATTGAGGACAATTTATTTTCATGGGTTAATGAGTGATATCATTTTTTCACAAGCATGGAGAATGTAGCCAATAAGCGCCCTCTACTTAGATTTTTGACATTGCAGTTCAAGTTTGATATTAATGATTCATGAATTGTTTTATCCCTATACTTAGTTTAGTCACAAAAATACACATCATTCGCTTGGTTGATAGGAGAAAAAAGACATTGGTCTATAGCATTGATATAAAGGGTTGTTATTTGCAGTTTACTTAGTTATGATAAACATTTCAAAATCAGTAAAAACTGTAGAAAAAGATAATGTGGATATACTCAATTTGAAAAAAAACTATAGTTATGGGAAAAAAATTTATAATGAAAAGAAATATTCATTGTATTATAATATATGGATTGTATTTTTTTGTTTTTCTTGTCTCAGAGCATGTATTGCCATCTGTTCACAAAATACACTGAATGATAGATTTTCTAATTTATAAAACACTAGCAGATTAACCCGGTATTGCCCAGATGGTGTGCAAAGTTCAAATCTTTCAATTTTGACACAAATTTCAAACCCTTAACAGCTAAATTTCTGGCCAAAAACCTATTAAAAAGCTTGCACCAGGTCTGAATTTTTATTTTTATAGATATATAAATATCCAGAAAAAAAGGTAATTCACAGGTTTGTACATCTTAAAAAGATGTGAAAAGAATATTAAAAGTAGTTGGGTTCAAATGTTTACCATAAAATGCCATTAAAAATAAATCACTAGATTAGCTATTGAGTATGTGAAGCTTATTTAATCGTATCTTTTATATGTATAAAAGTGACTTTGTCTGAAGAATGGTCTCTATCAAACTTTCTTTGCTAATTTTTAATCTTGAGAATTGAAATTTGATATTGATTTCAGACCAGCAAAACATATTCAATTTGGTGTTGAGCTAGAAAAATAGCTGTTAAGGGGTCAACCTTAAAAAATTAAATCAAGAGGGTCCCATAAAGTCTGCTGTGTGGGGTCTATGTTGGTCATTGGAGTGTCAATATAACTGCAGTTTACTTAAATGATTTTAGATATTCAAAATATTATGGCAATTATAATGTTTAACTTTGATGAAAATGATTAATTCATTTTAATATCTGTTAGAGAAATATCAGTGAATTAAGTGTCTGATAATTTTTAATAATCTTTTTTATTGAAATAAAAACAAACTTTCAAGTTATGCGATTCTTGCTCAATGTAGTTCAAAATATTTCTAATAGAGGATACAAATAATTCTTTAAAGAATATTAGAAATTAGAAGTTTGATCAAAACTATCTTTAAGCTGAACACATTTGTTCTTTTGATGAAATAGGATTAACATTTTAATATTGGCTTCAGAGCATTCATAAACACGCATATTTCTTTAGATCAAATAAAACTATTGTTCTAAATGAGTTCTAGATGAATACCAGCTTTTAAAAATTCTGATCAAAGAATTATCATAGCACCTTCACAGCAGCTTTGAAAATTTGAAGAACTCAACACAATGCTTAATTAGATTTAGAATTTCAAATTCAAAAGCAAAAAATGTCAGTGCAAAAAAAAAAAAATAATAATAATCTTTCCTTCCCATACATCTGAGAATAACAGTTGAGGAAATTTCAGTTTAATGATCTTTGCTGTGAAACTTTCATTATCAATCTTTTCATAATTTCTTTATGCAATAAATAATGTCTCTAATAAAGATTCATCTGGTCAGTTCATCAAATCTTGTTAATGAGAAAATAATTTGATTGCATCCAAGTATATGAAAATGAAAAATGAGAATAAATTGATATTCAAAAATTTGTAATTTTTTACATTTGGTGTTACTCTTCTCCTAGATGAGCTGCTCTCCCAAGTTAACGAGCCACATCTGCCCAAGGCAGCTAAAGGGGAATCAAATGGTTTTGACTGGGATTTAAACTCACATACTACGATTCCAGAGCCTGAGCTTTTACCAATGCTCCAACTTTGCTAGATTCATCATATATAAATGTAGATATGTTGCGTTATTTGATAAATTGCACCCTTAGTTTATGGTTTAATAACTGATGATTGATTGTTGACTTGCAGTAAAGTCACACTGTTATCTGGAGAGTTGAAAAACTTTTTTTTTAATGTATGAATTATTACATGTATTATTAATTTCTTTGAAAAACTTTTAATTATTAATACAAAATTTTTTAAAAATTGTCAATTTACATGTAAAACAAAAGTTAGTAACAGTTGTATCAGTATTTTTCATGTACCACATATTATTTTTGTATGAACTTGACTAAAAAAAAACACTACAAAAAAAATGCCACATTTTGTAATTGCTACATTTAGAAAAAAGTTTTTACCCATACAATAATCCACCCACCACTTAACAGAGTTCATTAACCCAAATATAGAACAGTGTTAATTGAAATGGTATTAATTAAATAGAAAAATCTATGTAAAATCATTAATTCATTAAATGATTTTCAAAAGGAAATATTTTTGTTGTTTTCTTTCTTTAAAGAGAGTCTAAAAGGAAATTTAGTAAGATATATAAAGATTGACCCAAAATTTGTTAATAAAAGAATTACTTAAAAAATTTATCCAAAATAGTTTAAACATCCCAGTATTTTTTTTCTTCTAAATAGTTACAGCTTTTTCTTGCAGTTATTTTAGAATTTCAATATTTCATGAGGCATGTTAAATTGATATTTATCAAGAAACTGCCAGTCACCGTAGGCCGTTGATTCCATGCCTATTCTTACCTAATACTCATGCTCTATCAATGATATTGAGCACTTTAACTATATATATATATAGGCAATCTTAATCTGCAGATTGATATATATATATATATATATAAATATATATATTAGGAGATGTAGCCATTATCAGAGAAGCAGGTAATCTGTAACAGGAGTTTATTTCATATGGCCTTACGTTAGTAAGCAAACACAAAATTAGTCATATAGAAAATACAAAACTCAATTTTTTTTCATTTTTTGATAATTCATTTGAAAAAATGATTTGTCAAATAAAAAATTACTGTTTAAAGAACAAAATGTTTTTGATTCTTTTTTCTACTCTTGAAGATTTTCTCTGGGAGAATTTTGTTTTTAGATTGTGCCTTTTGTAGATATTTTATCAATAGTTAATCAAACTCTTAACTAATAAATAAATTAATGATGATATGAAAGAAACAAAAAAGGCAAGCATAAATATGCTGAAAATTAAAAAGTGAAAGTTTACAAGAATAATCTTAAAATAAAAAAAGGGAGGAGGAAAATGTATACATAATTTGCAATGTTAATGTTAACTGGCATTGTCGGGAACATGAATTCAATTTATTGATTAGATACAAACTCTGCAATGGATTTAATTATCTAAGCAGAGTTTGATTAAATACCACAGATTTATTTAAAACTAACTTGCTATTCAGTTAAAAGGTAATACAGAATTGACTAAACGACTGGACACATTTTAAATGCACAGAGTACTACTGTGTATATCTACATAACTGGTATAATTTGTTAATTAAGATGGTGACCTTTTTGACAATAAAATTTGAGAGCCCAATTTCTCCTGAGTCCTAATATGCAAAGTTTAGCATAGTTTAGCATTTTAGTTTAGTTTAGTTTAGTTTAGCATATCAACTAAAATACTATTTGTTTAAAGGTGTTTTCTTTCAGTTCAGTTGTTTTATGCAGTCTGATTGTGTATACCCAATCTTTCAGGCAAAACAATAGAAAATAGTCAACTGATGTTAGATTAGATGATTTAAAATGTGTCTATCATTATAGTCCACTTGGTAAAATCAAAGAATCAGTCAGATTCAAATCAATTGGAATTTGATAAGTGAATAGGAATTAGTGTGGGTCTTATTAGAGTTTTATTAATGTATCACTGTAACCAGAGTACAGCACCTTACACTTCACACTTATTTAAGGTAATAAGAGTACTATCAGTGCATCTGATTGCTGTTATCTCTCATTTCCATTGAAATGCTTAATGGAAACAATTAAAAAATATTTCTATTTTGTTTCACAAAGAAACTTTTAAAAATGAAATCATAAAGGTGACAATATGGAAACATGCTGTAATTTGTTGCAATCAGTATCACATCATGAAATAGCAAATTTGCTTCCATTAAACAGAGAAAGAATGACAAAGTTATACATGAAAGATTAATGTAAACCATGCTGGCATTGAATCCATCTATTTCAATCAATATGTATTTTTAATTGTTTGCAAACTTTAGAACAGTTTATAGATACAAGGATAGAAAAGCATCTGTACAACAAATACATTAAGAGTAACAGTGCACACACTGGTCATTGTGATGGGGTATTAGTCTGAATGGACAAACAAATAACATGCTGGAATTAACTGATACGGATTAAATCAGTTTTTTATGATAAAAGATTTAAATTTTAGGTTTTGAAGAGGTCAAGACGGAATAAATACTTACAAAAAACCTCGGCAACTACAAATAAAACATTTCACAGTTTAAACAATTTGAATACGAAAATATTAATTGTAAACTGTTTTCAAATACACGAATGAAAACTATATTTTGTGGAATAAAAGTAATATGTTGGTTAAAATAGGGAACATTTCATTTTAATATTCATCAGGGTATTTGCTTTAAAGGACATTTTAATAATTTTTTTTTCTCTTGTTAGTTCTCAGTTACAATAAATAGAATACGCAATAATGTTAATATTCTCTTTAAAGGCATACAAGTATGAAACAAAGTTTTTGTTGAAATTTCAGAGTATATTTAGAAACCAATATTTTTTTGGTAGTTCTCTATATCCGCACCATGGGTGCCAATAACTATACATTTATACATACATATATTATACATACACATATATTACACATGAGGGTGCAGATATAGAGCAATACTATTTTTTTTTAATGACAAGGTTTAAAATTTGTGGCAGAGGTATTTTGCTATGCAACTACTTGATTTGATTTCCATGCTGTATGCACTGGATGATAAGAGTTCCTGTGTGACTGCTGCTTTAAAAACAATTTAAGGAAGTTATATTTATTTGATTGAACACCAACCCAAGTTAGGCACAAAGCAATTTTTATGTGTTCATTATTCCAGAGTCCAAGCTTTTACCAATACTCCACCATCACTGCCCAGTTAACTAGTTAAAATTTTTGAATTCATTAATTACTACATTTAAAAGATCATCACAGGGAAGTTTGTTAAAGCAAACCATTAAAGAGAAAAATTTAGTGAAGAAAGTAAAAATACTTGAGAAAAAAATCACTGTTTAAAGTGTTTCATATTTACTTTTCTCTAGCTATTCTTTCTCGCTGGTTAATATACATGATACAGTATTCTATATTTCTCAAGTTTTGGGAATTTCAAGTGACTTATCAATCAGACCCTAATTTAGGATTGTATCAATTTATGCAATTCAATTTAACCTTTTGATCTATAGTTTTAGTAAATATATAAGCTATATCCAAAAATAAAAGAAATCCATATATAATTCCCAAGTGGCCTAATTGGAAATTTTGCAATATTACTGTAATTGACATTATAGCAACAATATTGTCAGAATAGTGACAATGTTTTATTTATAACAATTTACATGCTACACAATGAGATTGCAAATTTGGACAAGGAAATTAACTGAAAAATAATAGAAAATATTTTCTTTTCATGCATTCAATCTGATTAAAACAGAATTTAGTTAACTAAATTTAAGTTTGAGCTTGTTGAAATTCATTGTTTTTATGTCATTTCAAAATTTCCATGGCCATATCCAATATTAAAGGTCATTGTAGAATAATTAGTTCAGTGAGTGCTAAAATCACCAGCATAAAATTGTATTTGATCTACTTTGAAGTATCTTGGATGCTTTCAGACTTAAAGATTAAATATCAGGTTCTTTTTTTTATCAGTATCATTATTGTCTTAGTTCATCCCCTTGAGATATGAATAAGGAATAGTATGTTAATTATTAGCAAGTTAATGATGATTAATTATAAAACTGAGACTTTTTTTATCCTTGAAACTTAATAGCAATTTTGTTGGCCAATAAAATCACATTTCTGAATTACAATCAAATGTAAGAGTTGTGGATCAATAAAACTATTACATAACATGGCTTGATCATGTTATCAATGAGACACCATTTAGTTTGTTTGTGTTTTACAGCATATCAACCTTTTGAGGTCATTTAATGTCGTATACACACATAATTTTTTTTAATAACACAATGTTCATTATTTGACTGACATCTGGGGGAATGTGGGGATCTATCATTTAGTCTTAAAAACTGTTTCTACAAACTGAAATAATAACTTCTGAAGCAAAACAGATGTGCTTATGGAAAGCATAATCTCATACCTTCGAGAATTGACAAGACATGAACTTGGCAGCGTTTGTTGTTGGCATTCCGTGAGAGGCAAAAAGATGCTGATGAGAAGCCATAGGGGATATAGCTTATAGCAAATTATGAGGCGGTACCTCAATTAAAAGATCAGTAGAGTTTACATGGATACAGTTGTTTTAAGTGGACAGAGAATAAAACAATCTAAGACCTTGTATTAATTACAGATGTTTTGTTTTCATGAGACAAAAACTTTGATGATCTGTTGCATTGAAGATTGTATGTAATTGTTACATTTAACGATTGGTCTGTTAATTACAGAATATATTTTATGTTCATAATATTTAAAAATTTATTGTTTTATAGTATTGATCTTATATTATTAAATTATTAATAACAACAGATTGAGACAAAAACTCAAAATGCACATCATAGATTCTCACCACAGACACCAGATTCTCTTCAATCAGTAAAAGAAATTGTAAAGAGGCATTTCATCAAAGAAAAATCTGTGCGAACTGCGTGAATTGTGACAATCATAGGTTGATTAGCATAAGTTCATTGTGTAAACAATAGTTCCCATTCTTTCTAGCTGGGCAACATTAACCTCTATGAAAAAAAAGAATTTGTTCTTTCAATAAGCAACTGGGAAAAATTAGCAACTTCAATTATTCATTTATTGTCTTCCAAATGTTTTACAACTAACATTCTTGTTACGAGTTAATGGAGAGCATAATAAGTCTTTCAGTCAGTTATTGACAATTCTAACAGCTAGAACTGAATATCCACTCAACCAAAATTTCAAGATAAATAATATCATCTCATTCCTAAGGATCTCAGAATGAAAAAAATAAAAGTTAGAAATATTTGATACTCAAAGAACATCAGTTCTGTCATTAGCAGAGAATTACAATTGAACTAAAAATAAGAAATTTAATAAGGGATTTAAAAAAAATATATATATATTGTGCATATATAAACTTTTTATAATAAAAACAAACAAATCATACTATAAACTGTTTGTAACATCCTGAGTTAAAACTTGGGAAGAAAATCAGAAATAATTCTCTGAATTTTTATATTTGAAACTTCACTTTTGAGATGAAAATACAAGCACAATATTACTGAAATACTTGAGATTACATACAAAAAAAAATTGATTATTTGAATGGATAGATCTTTCAACTTTAATAAGGGATGTATATGAGAAGAGAGAGAGAGAGAGAGAGAGAGAGAGAGGTGGGAGGAAAAATAAATAATATAAAATATATAATGAAAGGTTTTGTTTTTTTTTAAATAAAATTTGATGAATTGTCAACAAGAAAAAAATCTATGTTACTATCGAACCTATAGAATTATAAACGTAGGAGTACAATTTCCTAATGGTAATAATAATAATGCTATGGGTGTATGTACAGACACACACGTATATATGTATATATATATCACACAAGTTATATTAAAAAGAACTGATAATGAGAGTTTTTTTTATAAATGAAATTTGATAAATGAATCAACAAAAAGAAGGATATGTGAAGTCTATAAAATCAAAAAAAGTTATAGTACAATTTATAGCTGGTAATAGATATAACAAACCCATTTGTTATATTTATTTATAAACAAGGCTATAATCTGAGTATTAATTTTATTTTGAAAACACCAAAAATTACCAAGATGAAGACAACAGTCTTTAAGAAAATTAATACTCAAACACAATTATATTCACCAAATGCAGTTAAAAAGAGACTGATGAAAACAGAATGTTGAGAAATAGTGTTTTTTTCCTTATCCATTTCAGTCATCCATATACAGTAGGTATCATCTTTAAATATATTATTGCAGCAAACTTGTGTGTACGTGTATACATCTGCATGCAGGTGTATACAAATTTCTTTAAGTTCAAAATAATCTTAACAATAGTTTGTTTAATACAATAATCAATAATTCAATATGCAAAAACATAAATAAATAAAATAAAGACATTAAATATTAAATTAAAGAATAATTGTGCTGTCAAAAGCATTTATTTTGCTTGTGTCTGTCAAAATAATATTCTATTATTTTATTGGCTTTATGTAACATCAAAACACATAATCATAGAAAAGTGGCTAAATGCCCAGGGATAGAAATCTGAAACCAGACATTTCTTTAATTTTATGCATTATTTATGGGAAGAAAAAAAATTATCATTGGATTTCTTGTTTTAATAAAAATGCTTTAAAATGAAAGAAAAAAAATTTTTTTTCAGTTAGCTTTAATAATCTGTTTTGCCTAAATAACTGATGTTTGATATTAACACCTGTTTTGGATGAACATAAATATTGTATCATTGCTTATGTGGCAAATAGACATTGATTTTATGTCGAAAACTTTTTCTTTGTCGTTATTTTCTAAAGAATGTATACATACATTTGTATGGATGCAGCATGATTTAAACATAATTTTTATGGGGTTCATAGCAATTATACAATTTTTTGATTGCTCAATAGATTCACTACATTGAAGGAGAAAAGTTGTAGGGAAAGCAAATAAAATCCAATATTTTAATTTCCATAAGTGGCTTTACATGATTTGATTTTTTGTTGCAAGCAATGGATTCTAAACAAGTGCTAGCAATCCATGAGATTCTGCCGCAGTGAAAAAATAAAAGTCAAATATCAAAATAACTATTGACAAATTGCATGAATAACTCTCTTATTCTTATTATTCTATTTCCAGTTCAAAGAAATTAATGATTTATGTTTTTGTGCTTTTTCTAAATTCTTATATGGAAATTTTCATAATTTCTTTTAATATTCTGTCTTATATAAATTAAACTATCTTATTTGTTTCAACTGATAGTGGAGCTGAACAAATATCCCTTACAATTATATTCTGGGGTACTTTATACCCTTATACCATTGACATAATGGATTCATCTTTGCTCTATGTAAGCAAGACATTTTCTGCTTTTGAGCAGAGATTAGTATGTAGTTTAATCTCTTGTACATATTACCTGACTCTCTATATTCATATTGTGACCCTTTAACAGGGGGCTACAACAAATTCCAACCAGTTATTTGACTATTTAAGGCACTGTACACAATTTAAAATATAGAAAATGGAGTGAAAAAAAAAACATATTAGAAGAACTGGGATTTGAATTTGCATATTAAGATTCCGAAGTAGAGTGCTTATTCATTCTCCCAATTAGATCTCTCTAGACATAAACAAATATAAACATTTCTCAAGATTAATCAGGATTACTGATCTTTTTATTCTTAATTCTTTTCACAAAATATTCTTTCCCAATTAGCTTATCTATTATATGCTAAGTAAGATAAAATTTCTCATAGTTTTATGATTTAGATTTATTTACAATATCTATACACTCTATTAGGTTTGACTAATACCGAACTAATAGCCAGTCCATCAGACAGGTGCCATTCTGTGAAGCACTAACTACTAGTTTACAAGTGCAACACATGATCATTTAACAATTGTAGTTTTGAAATACAAAAAGTGTACATATAAACTAAAATTGAGAATACAGAGCATCTTCAAACTTGATGTGCAGTAGAAAATAAGGTCTTAATGCCAATGAAGGGCAATTCCAGCTTTTGAGATAAGCAGTGATACTGAAAATCAATAAAACCTTTTTGTTTGTAAAAATTGTCGTCTCTAAATGTTTTATAATAAAATTTACTGTTTATTAGTTTAAATTTAAATTTCTATTCTCATAGAATACACTTACTGACACCAAATTGGACAAGCTACACTCATCTACCAATCATCTTAAAGTTTTTTTTAGGCTGAGCATTTGCATTCTGGGCGCATTTTTTTAGGGTTACCATAAAGCATTTTCCACATTCAAGAGGATTTTTGGTAAGCTACTTGTTAAAACTCCAAGGTTCTTTCTTATCTAATGTCTTTTGACTCATATTCTCATCTACTAACACCATCTTTCCTTTGCATATTTTTGGCAACTTTCACCATATTCAGATTTAAAAAAATTTATCATATCTAAGAAAAGGTGACTATTCTCATGAAAAATTAATATATAAAAAGGAGACCATTTATCCATTATAAAACACTGTAACTACTTAATAAGAAGTTTTCAATCTTTATGATATAACTTGCTTCGTCTACACTCATTTTTAACCACCAATACAAAATATGGTAATCAGGTATGAAAATAATTTAAACAAAGCTAATTTTTCAAAAGACCTAGTGCAAAACATTTATTCATAAAGTTGACTTTAAGTTAAAATTCACAATCTAAAATGGACAAACTTTTCCACGGCACTATAACTGTAAGAGGGAAGAAAACAAAATGGATCAAAATGACCTTCAACTATAAAAGCTAACAAATAAAATTTACATGAAATACCATGCTCAAATAAATGATCATTTCTAAATAAGATAGTTAAAGCTTTCACAGCAATATCAACAGATACAGACACACATTATATATATATATATGTAAGGAGAAGGAATGTTTGTTGAGATTTGCTGTGATATGGCTCTAGTTTCTTTCCTTTTTAATTTCATTCACATTCACCTAACATTTGATAATTTATTTACATGTCCCAGAGAGATGACTTGATAAGCCACTGGGTTAAAACCGTGTATCTTTTTCCTCATTCATTTAAGTTTACTGTTTTTCACATTTCTCCTCTCCCATATATAGATATAGATATATATTAGTTAGTTGTAGACACGGAGTCAACGGGAGTCAGCAACAGCCAGTTTCTTGCCTATGCGTTCGTCGGCCTGACAAACGCATAAGCAAGAAACTGGCAGTTTCCGACTCCCGTTGAAAAC